>WOGR01010295.1:258-10977 GCA_015342045.1 Leptinotarsa lineolata
TTGGCGATGTGTACAAGCCTGCATGCAGTCCATCTAGCCTCTCCAGAAAAATGTGGAGAGGAGGTAGTTCTAGAAGGATCTCCATGGCCGCTGACGGTGTGGAACTGATGGCACCACAGATAGCCAGACAAACCTGTCTCTGTATGCTGGAGAGCTTCGCCTAAGCCGTTTTCTGTAAAGCTTTAGACCACCAGGCTATTGCTCCATAAGTGATCATCAGTCTGACAATCTTCACATATATCCAATGGACATGTTTGGGACCTAAACCCCAAGTTTTACCACGAATCCTTCGACATATCCATAGGGACAGTAATAATATGACATGAATATGAAATATAAAATAACGAAAATAGATAGAAAATGATCTCATATAACCTTTTCAAACTTGCTCATGACTTGGGTGTATAGAAATTTGGAAAAATCCCAAAACCGTAGATGGAGTAATTTTATCTTGAGGTATGTTTTGTTACCAACAATCTCATTTCAGATCGATCTGTCATTCCCGCCAGAAATTCTAATAATATTCAGAACACATCTTTCACTAGAAAAAACACAAAAATTTTCATATTGCCTCGTCAGTTTTTACCAGCCGTAGAAAACATGTGACATAATTTAATATTTTTGAGCTACATTAGGTACTCATGCACGGTTTGAAAAAGAATACTTTGAAATTATAGATAGTTGATATTTATTCAAATTTTGATATGTACTTGTGTAGAGAATTAGTTATTTTACAAGTGCTCTCCATTAGTACATGAAAGAAATACCTGTTTCTTTTTTCTATGAAACATTATATTCCGTTTTTTTTGAAAGGGTTCTCCAAACATTCTCTTTCATTTTTGACAATTTGTGATATAATAGAAAATCAAAACAACAGTTCTTAATAAATAGATATTTTTATTGATTTTGCAAGATCAAACCTTGCTCAACAATAAAATAACGTAAAAATGACACGAATATAAAACTAAATATACATTTCATTTACTGAAGTAAATGAGGTGCAACTTATTGCCACATTAATTTCATTCATACCAAATTCAAAACATGATGAACAGTTTTGATACCACACCCGTTTTATCTTAAACGGTAAGTTCAAGTGATCGATACTCATAGTTTTGAAACTTTTAGGTGTCAATAATTTTCATGCTTGAATCTCACAAAAGTACTTCGAATATATATTATTTATTGCAATGTCTTTCCGTGCATTTGATTTTTCTCACGTTCATTCATTCCTTACAACAAAAAACACAATAAAAATTGAAAGTATTGAGTCGAATATTGCCTACACATCACTACCCAACATATCACAAAATGGAAGAATTTTGTTACATTACGTACTTTAAAATTTTACAACATTTAATCACATTTCAATACATGCAATACAAAAAGAGAGACAAAAACAGTGAGATTTGATAAATCGATGGTCCCTTTTAATTTCAAATTGGAAATTCAGTCGTAAATTGCACGTGGTATCATAGCATTCTTGTGTCTAGAGCTATTTTATGAATTATCAACTTTCTAAGGGCAGGTTTACAAATTTGAATTTTTTTCACCAACTTAACTGTAGAGGTACAAGGGTGAGTTATTACAATTATTGAAGAACTCAAATTGATGAAATATAGAGGTTCAATTATAGAATAATTCAGAGACAACTCCATATTCTTTCAAAAAATTCAATTCAAGGTATTGTTACAAATAGAGGTACTAATATATTCACTATTGGAATCCAACTTGTATTTATTTGTGGATGAATAAATTTTAAAAGATGACCTTCTTAAAACGCTCTCTATGAGCCTCATTTCTCTAAGAAAGTGAAAGCTGATAGATTTACCCCCTTTTAGCTTAGTATTGTGAAATAATGAGTTCAGTAGGAGTTGATTGACAGATTTCAAATCTAAATATTTGAATTTTTTCTACAACCATAACATCCATTGAATCGCATGAAAGTGGAATGTTCTGAACTCTTCTTAAGATTTATTAAGAATGCCCAGAATCAAGAATGGTGACACAACGACAAAAATGTATTGACTTGTTCTATTGCATCTTAATCGTTAGCTAAACATATTTGTCACACTTGCGTCACATCATGTAATTAGTTGGTTAAATATGAATTTCAACAAATTTTCCGCTTTCTGATTTTACCCGACAGAGCTTGAAAGGAATGTGGTTTAATGAAAATTTTTCGCAGTACTGTTGTGAGAATCTCAATAATAATCAGAAATAGACACATTGATCAATATTGAAGAGATACTTACTGATTCCCATAACAAAAAATATTTCTCTAAGTTTTGAACTACTCTCCACTAACCATCAATTAAGTTCATTGAGGTGATCAAATATTTCTGAAAATGTTGAGATATCTTTCAAAATGAAAAAAAAAATTAATGAAGCAAATTTTTACTTTCTAGTTGGAAAGGTTTTATTAGCAGATTTGTTATTGAAAAATATGTTCAGTGACGACTGCAAAGTTTCTTAAAATGCTATTTTCATTCTGATATCAGTTATTGAAAAGTGCTGAGTTTGGCATTAATTTAGCATAATTTTTACTTCAGAAGATATTTTTTCAGATTTTAGGGAGCTATGAAAACACAATTAGGCCCATAGAAAAATTAACTCGCAAATTCTGCGCCGGTAATATCTAATTTCTGAATATTTTATTACTATCTGTGACATCTTCAAGAAAGAGCAGAGATATTTCTGTATACACCATTAAAAAAAACTCATTTCTCAAGTGAAATACGGACTGTTTCAACAAAAACATTTTAATTGAAATGAACTGTATGCATGCTTACTTTTTGCTATAAATACAAAATTGAATTTGTTCATAGGGGCCCTTATTTCACTATCCGCAAATGAGCAATATTGAGTTTTTGTTGGCTATTATAATTAAAAACAAATTCATTTTTGTACGATTTATGAAAAAAGAAAATAAACTGTTGGATGCCATAGAGGTGTGTTATGAGGTATTAATTTTAAAAAAATTTGCTACCTAAGTAGATTCATAGACTCTCTAGTAACTGAAATACCTGTTATATCATATTTTATCATAAAATTACTCACATCCTAGACTTAGTGCATACCATATATTGAGACATTCTAATACTTACAAACTAGTTACAGGGCATTAAAAATGAAAATGAAAATATATCACAGAATAACTGCCCGACGTGGCCGGTTGGCCAGAAAAAGAAAACAACCCAGTGACCCATTTGTGACAAATATAACCGCACTAATGAGTCTACCAAGTTTTGTTAATCCATTCCTCGGACACAGCACATTAACTTCTTCCACGCTCGCCTAGGCTTCTTTTGTCTCTTTAAAGCTATCACAATGGCCATGTCGAAAGCCTCTTTGAGGTGAGTGCAGGCTTTAGCCGAGGTTTCGATATAAGGTGCGTTGAGCCTTTCCGCCAACCCGTTTGCCTCTGAAGACAGCACGGGTCGCTGGCCAACTTTCCTCAACTCCTCGATGACCTCTCGGTTGCTCGCGAGATCCGCTTGAGTTCCTACTAATACTACAGCAGCTCCTAGTCGGTTCAGTTCCTCGGCCCATCTGCTGCACGCAGAGAAAAACGAATTGGGCTTGACGATGGAGAAGCACAGCATGAATACGTCTGTGCCAGGGTAGCAGAGGTGCCGAAGGGGATCGAGTTCATCCTGGAAAAGAATTGATTTTGTTAGTGACTACCCGGTGAACATTGTTTTCGTAAAATATCACTCATATGATGATTTTTGTGAGAAAGATCGAAATAGTTCCTAACGAGGTGATCATAGACCAAAACAACAATTGATGTGTGTTATCTAACAATAACTTGTATTATTTGAATTGTCGAATAGAATGAAGTATATTACGATGTAAAGTTGCAATTACAATACTGGATGGGGTGTCAGAATTCCACAGGGAAGTCATCGTAAACAATAATTACTAGTACCGAGCCATTAAATACGGGAGAGGAAATAAGAAGAGGAACCGGGCAGGAAAGAAAAAAAGAAGGGGGTAACAGGACGCGCCATCCCGTACTGCCGTAGTGGGCTTAAGCCTACCACCATTCTTTTTGTTATTTTCATAAGCTTCTGGGTTTTCGATAAAATACGTTTATTGATTGAAAAACTAATACTTTTGACAAAAATAGTCATTGATAACACATACAGATACAGAGACAAAAAAATATACATTTATGAAAATGAAAACGACGATACTCGATAAGTGACTTAACACTTCCGAGATAAATATAAAAGTGAAGATGAAATGCACACATATAATACACAATGACACAGATACAGTATCTAATCTTAAAATATTTCATATATACACATATAATACATACACATACATATATACACATATAAATCATAAATTGGGTAGAAAATCACAGATTTTTTACACTTGAAAGAACCAGTTGTGAATGATCATGCTTTCATTTTTTCCGTCAATCATATCAATAATTAGCGATCTTGGAGTATCACGAATGAATTGTTTTAATTTGTTTTTAAACAATGTATGGGAAGTGACTTGTTTTATTTCATCAGGTAGGCTGTCGTGAGATTTTGGTGCTAAGTAAGCAAATGATCGTTGGCATATAGATTTCGTCGATTTCGGGGAACAAGGTGATTATTTCTCTGACGAGTTAAGTAACTATGAGATAATTTTTGGAATGAGTGGCATATAGAATGGAATTTAATGTAAATATTCAAGTAAAATAATTGCGTTATATCTAATATTCCGCTCTCTGAATAAAGCTTGTCAGATGGATACCTCCAGTCTTTATCTAGGATTAGTTTCAGAGCACTACGTTGCAGTGCTTGTTGTGAGTGCTTTTTCCTTCCTGAATAATTCGTATTTCAGTTTTCCACATTGACTCCTCATTACCAAAACATCAATAAATGGAATTTTCCTTAATTTTCTAACTCATACGTGAATCTAATTAATGGAAATCTGTTATTCAAAAAGGAAAGAAAGTATTCAAATGTTTATAAAAGCACCCTTCTAACTGGAAACGGTCACACACTGAAGACCAATCAGTCTCCAGCAGTAAACTACAAAACTTCCCAATATTGTAGTCACTAAAACATCTCATGTGAGTTTCTTGGTTGTGGTCAACCTGATCATGGCAGAAAGTTGGCAGCTGGAAAGTGTGGACAAAATGGACGAAATGTTATCAATACAAGTTGCATAATTAGACCATATTCGATTAAGTTAGCTTATAATAACACTTATGTTATGTTCCCCAAGTATATTTATGAAGTCAGTTCTTTTATTACTGAACCTTAACATATCAATATTAAAGTCACCACAAGCTATTAATTGTAAGTTTTTATGCTGTATAGTAGATGCAGAGAGGCTATATAGTAAGCTATACAGCATCTCAATCGATCGATCAAATGAATCAAAAAAATTACAGTATTATCAAGAGGTGATCTATACACAGATACAATTATGATAGTTTTGCTCTTACCAGTTAACGCTAATGCACATACCTCAATATTTTTCTCTATACTACATTCGATAGGAATTGTATTTACTTGCAAGGATTTTTTAGCAAGAGTGCATGGACATGGAAATTCTTCAACAGTTTCAAACTTTCTATCACTATAAATCTGCATAAATCTTTTTCTGTGTACTAGTGTACTGTAATTTCTACTTCAACATTATGCAAGTCGCTATACCTGCAATTTGAAATACCATTCTGAAAAAGCAGAAGTGGGAATTGATTGAAACACAACATGATTGTATACGATTCCGTTTAATAAATGAGACCCCAACTATATACATGTTTGATTATAAGTAGATATTACTATACTCTTCAAAGTGGCCTGCACAGAAAGTAATATTATTGTCAGTTTTTGCTACTGTGGATAAATTAGAAAATTGTGTAACGATTAACGAGTGCCTATGTTTCTATTGTCACCCAGGTACAGCATACAAAAAAAAATTATCGATTTCAATTGTGAAGTACAGATACTTGCATATTATTATATTATATGAAACTGATGATCTGTTGATATTTGTGAAAAATGTCATCGAAACACAGTTGATTACAAAAATACTCAATAGAAATTCAAACTTTCTCCAATTATAAAATTTATTCGAACGCATAATGTAAATTTGGAAAAATATCATATATAATTTCCATCGTAATAAATATTTCAGTTTCAAATTTTTCAAAAAATACGCGGCAAACTATGTTTCTCAACCATCTCTAATGTATCTAGTCAATATCATTTTTTTGTACTTCTTCGTGTATTTTCATTACAACGTGCTTTCCCGTTTCTTTCTGGATGTTGTCTATAGATGCATCTACTTGCGGGTCTATTATCGGTATTCTCAAAGTATCGCATTGTAGGCTTACTACAGCTGGATCAGGCACGATTGACAGTTGCTCAAGGTCTCCCTAAAAATTGAAAATGAATATTCAAAAGACCATCATAGCTCAGAACACACTCGACTTGAAAGTCGTGGAGAAAAAGGCAACTAAGGCAATGTTGATGAACAAAACTAAATATAACAATTGAAAAATCATAATATCACCATCAAATTGGCTAAATGAATGAATCAAAATAACGATAGTGAAATATGTAACGTAAATATTATATCAATCATGGGAAAATAATGATCTGTGAAATGACGGATGCAGTCGTCAACTACATGGTGGGAGATCATTATAAAAAATGATGGTAGTTAGTATAGGGTTTCAATTCTCATTTTTCATAATGATGATTGTCAAAATTGAACGTGAATCACTTTTCAATCCATTTTCACTGGAGGTATCTCAAACCGCATGCTTCAGGAGGAAATAATATACACCAGACGTTGTAGGACAGTGAGATACTGGGATGAATACCAAAAATATAGCAACTGTTCAAGGCCACTGTTATTCCGAAACCTAAGAATATCGAATAGGATTCTGGGAAGGGCATAGGACCAATCAGTCTTATGTCACTGGTTAACAAATCACCACATCTAGACAGAATGCCTTCAAATCAGTAATATCAACAAAAACGGATTTATACTGGGTTACAGAGGAAGCAGAAAAACTTCCAACTACTCGAGAAAAAGTGAGTTCAACTATACAAGCTACTGGCTAATAGACCTCATGCTAGAAGGAAGATTTATATACACAACTGTTATAAGGGAGACAGTAATAGTATAACGAGGAGTTGTCTCCTCTATAGTGGAATCTCATCATAAACGAGTTGATACGTCTTCTTGAGCATGGTGGATATGAAGTACTGAGGTTTTTAGATGACCGAGTCATCTAATTTTATGACAAACTTGGTGAGGGCAGGCATGCAGCAAGCTCTCAATATGGGCCGAGGAAAATCATAGTAGCATCCACTAAAAGTATCTAGGATCTCTGAGGGAAAAACGCAACAACTGCAGAGGATAGCTCTGTCTACTTGGAGGATAGCTCGATAAAAATGGGACAACTTAGATCATAGCGGCAGCCCCTGTTACAAAGAAAACAAAACCACTGGTCATGTTTCATGCCATCATTTTATGGATAAACCAAAATTATGTTCAGAAGGATATAATGAAGATGAAACGATGGACTTTTTCAAATTGTAAAATAGAAACAACTATCAGAATGGGTGGCATATGAAGATGTGAAGATGGGGGAAAAATGAAATAAGTCTACGAGGATCCAGTAATTTTCGGGTACTTAGAAGACATGGACAAGTCAGGTAGCCCTGAAGTAGCAACAAGGGGTTGAAGTGAGGACAATAACTAAGGACAAGAAATCCTTGACTCAAATGGGATCTGTTCATTAGGGGTTCCATAAGCTACCTGCTCATGGACAGATAATTTGACAATCCATAGATATGATCTAAGCTGTCCACTTGTCTTTTTCAGAGATAGAGTGAGCTGAAGTCGAAACTGACAACTTTATAATACCAATAATATCTATATAGTTAGTCTACCGCAGAAAACCGATGAATATATAATTGCTATGTATAGTTGAGGACACGGCCAGCATGGATTATCATGGTGCTTCAACTCTATGTAGGTTGAATTCATTAAAAATGAGTTGTTACGTTTTTCAATAGTTTTTTCCTTATGAAATTCCCCTCCAACGAAATAAATAACTGGTGCCATAGGTATAGTTATAACAATTATATAGAAAGCATCATCGAGATATAGAATGGCAAGGCAAAAACACAGAAGGCAGTTCAATACATTTAACGGAGAAAATCAAGCGATAGCGCGATTGAAATGAGGAAATAATGCGGAGAGTGTCTGAAGTATGGTGTTTCTAATATCTATTTCGAAAAATTTAATATAGTTGGTGAATGTCGCATATATACCACTGAGTAGAAAAACACTTAAAAACGTAATAAAACTAATAACAGCGGCTGATGAGTAAGGGTTTTGAGGAAAGAAGTTTGACAGCAAACTGAGATATAATTGAGTTCTTTGGTTCATTTATCCGAGAACAAGAAAACAAATGATTGTGAAAAATGAAAAAATATCAGAGAGAATGGAATGCATTATAAAACAATTATAAGTACCAACTGAAGAAGCTACTTCAATTATCATCATGGATAGAAGAGATAATCGAAAAAGAATTGAAGAATCACCGCTGAAACAACTGAGAAATGAAAAGGAAAGTTGAACTTCTGATTCATTCATCCTTTCACCAGCTATTTATTTTTTCGCAGTATCATTAATAATCTGTGAGGCCAAGCCAATGAAAAAGCAAACAAAGTAAACTCCAAAGTAAACCGTCCCAACATAAAAAATTAAGGACTCACCGTGAATAAGTATCCTATTATGAGATCAGAGTCGTCTGGTATATCGAGCGTGTGGGACCTCAAAATGTCAGTTCGGGACCATTCGCAGTCGACGTAGCTATTGACGACACTGTCATCCCGGATACTGGAAAAATCAGATGAATTTATTAGTAGAATAAATGGGCCGCAAAAAAAAGGTTTATGGGTCAGATTCAATTGGGGTGATCTGACTCGGTAGTAGATGAATTACAGGGTATATTTTCACTAATGAACTGATAATATAAGAGATACGATTTTAAGAAAATAGATGCCAAAAGTTCCTGAAGATTTCAATCATTTCAATCACTGGGATGGTTGATATTTTGCACTCCTCTTTTTTCTTTGGAATAGACTAGTTGATACATTATCAAACTGTCTTCTCACATTTGTATTCATTGTGATTACCAGCACAGTATTTTTGCAATCCTTCGTTTTGTGTCCAAAGGAGCAGCATCGAAAACATCTGAATATATTCAAATCTTTCACTAATCTACACTGTGTCCTACAAATATTTTAAATATTTATTGGCCGATTTTCCATAAGTTTTTCCATTTCTTTCAGTATATACTATCATTGTTTCTAAAATTTTGACTGACGTGTATACTTGACACTGAGATAATCTTTTTCATCGATATTATGGTTGAGGTCTCGAAGCTCTTCATTACTTTCATATCTTTTTGCTAATCCTATAATAGCCACACGTAGATTTCTTCATTAGGTCATCTGAAAATAGTATTCTCTTCCCAAGTTAACTCATGTAACTCCAAATAAATCTTCAGTGTTCTTTCGGGTTCCATTGTCAATGATGATTTATCCATTCTTCGTGGTTTTCCAATTTTTGATAGTGGCTTTTACAGACTCTGGACTGTTTTTTGATTTTATTATCATATTAGTCACCTCTGTAGTCTGATTGAATTTGGGCTCAATCATGATGCTGGGAATATTGTTATCCATGGCACTTTTTCTGATTTTTTGATTGTTTCCTGACAGGCGAGAGCTCATTGCCTACATCAACAATAGTTTTTTGCATATCACTGGCGTTTTCCCCTATGGACTTCGAATCAGAATCCATTTCTGAAGATGAAGATCTTCATCTGAATGTATTAATGAATTCAGAATACTCTTGCAAGTATTGCATAACCATCAAACAATATTTTTGAGCTGATTTATTTTCTTCAGTTGGCTCATCGTTGATATGATACGGAGTTTTACACTACCATTCACACATTAATGATGATACTGTTCCATCAACTAGTTCATTGCAAATAGGAGAAAAATGTAGTTTTTCATCTTGACTGTGTCACACTGTATATCCGGAAGTAGTTTTTTCAGATTGTCGTTGTTGTTCTAAAATTGTTCGGTCCGTTAACCAGCTGACGAACGTCAACCGTCAGAAGTCGAAACTTGTGCGAGTAATGGATTAACGAGGCCTTACCTTTTAACGTGCGATTACCCAGCACGGTGGCCGGCGGGGAATCAAGCCCCGGTCTTCCAGATGGATTTCTCCGTGTAGTTTGTATCTGTGAGAAACTTCTGTGCATGCTCGTCTCTGTGCTCTTGACTGGATAGTCTTTCACCAGAAATAGGAGTCAATTTGTTTCGGTAAATCATAGATCTGAATGTATTTCAAAGACTTAAATTTCGACCATTGGAGTACCTCAGGGATCAATGTTGGAACCGCTATAATTTATATTATATTGTAATGATATTGGGGCCGCGGTTGCTGAGAATACGTACGATGTATGCAGATGACACGTCACTTTCAATTTCGGACAAAGATGACACAACTTTGACAGAAAATTATAACACGGTGTCAAATCAGTTGGTTTCATGGTGTGCCGTCAACTCACTTCATTTCAAATCTCAATAAACTGTATCAGTATGGTTTCATCACAGGCAAAAAATCTGTTTTTGGGACTCACGCTAGATAATTGTCTGAACTGAAAGAGTC
>WOGR01010296.1:0-10976 GCA_015342045.1 Leptinotarsa lineolata
ATATGAAAGTAGCTGTTTCAGAAGGGCTTTTTCTTCCATTTTGTGTCTGAAAGTTACTTCTTTGAATGATCTACACATCTATGTTCAGAGTTACTTCTTTTAAAAATGATTGCTTCCTTCCTTTCTTTGGAAGATTCCCACATTTTTCTGTATAAAGATGGAGTAGTAGACAGCCAAAAACTTTCTTTCCCATAAAATATTGATAAAAATATAATAATTCACAACGAATGATATTTTTCAAGACTTTCAATTCATTTTGCTGACATTTTTCAAAGAATTTAGTGAATTATTATAGAATTCAAAACTACTTCAATAAATCAATTGCTGTCACTATCTGATCCGCTATTCAAAATCCTTAGATTTTTTTGATTGCCTTGTTGAATGGTTATGCTGATCACTGATTATTTCAAAAATCGAATTTGAGTGTTTCATTTTGTTTCTTGCTAGGGAATGAAAGTGCAAAGTTTGAGTTTGCATTCATATGTCTGATATATTTTCGGTCTGTATAAATTTACAGTTATTGTTGATATATCAAAAGTGTATTTGAAATTTGTTTTGAAGAACATATTAAAATAAGTCACCATATAATAGTTTGAAAAAAAAAGACATGCACTCCTCTGTTTCAAGTTTGTGAAAAGAGATTCTCGCTGAGAAAAAATGATGGACCTCTTAGGTTTAGGTCGTTAATGCAAATTCACCAGCTTTTATGAATCTAAACTACAAATGCGAAGAATTTGAAAAAACAAGATAGGCTTCATCTTAAAGCAACCAAACCTAAACAGAACCTTACTTTAGCCAGTGTACTTTTCTCAAAGTAAAACCAGAATAAATAACAGACATTAGTATGACAAGTCTATGCAATATGCGATTTAAATACAATTTATAACTGAGTTACGAGTGTTTGTCAGTCACTTGACAAATAATAAATAATAACCAAATGTATGGCAGATAAATTAATTAAAAGCAAAAGTATTTGCCGTGTAACACAAAATATAGAGAAATAAACAAAGGAGTACATTTTTATTAAAGATAATTTTTGTTGGAAATTAGGTTTTTGTAAAGTGTTTTAATTTGAAATGCATATTTTTTTATCTTCCTTTGAAAGTTTCCCATATTTTTTGTATAAAAATGAAGAAGTAGAAAGCCTAACATTCATTTAAACATGGAAATACGGCAGTTTGGTGAGTTACTTTTGACTCGAACACATTCAGATACCTTGGATTTTTGACAAGTATAAACTAGTATGAAATGGATCCGAGAGTGAACTGAATCAAGTTGGAAACGCCGACGAAAACGCTTAGTTTTTTTCCACGATTTTTTCGATTCTTTGCCCAACCAATTCCTTCTTTGAGAAAGACTAATTCCTAATACTTCACAAAAAAATATTGTTTCTTACCTGCAACTTGCTCGATTGAGCAACATGCTCAAACTTGGACATCAGTGTATTTGACTGTGGCGGGGGAGTAGCGAAGCGCTCTTCGTGGTTTGTATCCTCGAGCCTCGTCGGGCCGGGGATATCGACGGCGTCTTTGTTGATGGCTTGCAACACTTGCTTGGCAAAGGCGGCTTGCACCTCCTTGTTGTGCGAGTGCTGCGCAGGGGGCGGCTGCGGCGTCTGTCGCGCCGACGACTCCCCTGATGGCGGATGAGAACTAGCAGCTGCATCGTCAAACATTTCCTGCAGCCGGTCGGCCCCCGTGTTAGGGTCGATGATTCTTAGAGCGTTTGGTCTCCGTTTGGGGACCTGCCTCTGCTGTTGCTGCTGCTGGAATGGCTGTTGGAGCGGAACACCATTCTGAGCCAGCGATACGTTTTGTAAAGGAGCTTGGGAAGGTGCCGCGTTCATTGGGGACACCTGCTGAATGGAGCCGGGAGCCCGCTGCTGTACCACCTGCCCGAAATTGTAGTCTGTAAGGAACAATGTCATGATCAAAGAGTGTTTTTCAAATAGAAACAGAAAAAAATATTTATTTCATAGACCAAATTGAAGAAAGAAATCATAGCTTCAGTTGTACATTTTTTCAGTTGTACTGCCGGTGAAATCATGTACATGAGATTTTTAAAAAGTACTTTTTGAATTATTGGTCAAGCGCTAGTACATTTTAATAATATTTCACTTTATAATGGTATATTTGCCGGTCAGCTAAAAACCAGTATTGTGATTCCTATTTAGAAACTGGTGAACACAAATAAATTAGTGAAGTTTATGCCAATCAATACATTATCAGATGTAGATAATCTTTTGGAGATTCCCGCTTATTGACCACTATTTGAGTACATAAATCAAAATTACTTAATTGTCAATAACAGGATTTCGACTCATAATGGGCCTCATCAGTGGTGCTAAGCTGAACCAAAAATACATTGCTGGACTAAAATGTCCTCGAAGAACATCCCTGAGTAAACAAGGACGATGACATCTTCCCTTATCAAGACGCGATTTATGGGATCTTGTTCATCTTTGATATTCGAGAATTGAGTTATCCGTCGATCCCATAGATGGCGTCTTTGTAGGGGGAGATATCATCATCCTAACTTACTTAGGCTTGCCCTTTAAGCACATTGGAGTCCATCACCGCATTTGTGGTTCAGCCTAGCTCGACCCACTAGACCTATGGCAGGTCGAAACAGCGCTGTCTGGTGTTGAATCCTAAATGTGTTGTGACTTTGATTTTTTGCTAGTTGCCTTGCAGTCAAAATTTAACCTGTCCAAGGAATACTTACATGGAACGGGTTGCGTCTGGGCTGGTGTCCCGCTGAAATGGTTAAAAGCTGCCGCTGACAGATGTGGAGTGTAGATTTGAGTCGGAACCGTCTGAAGATAGCTTGGCGGTCGCTGCGCAGGATACCCAGTTGAGTACGCCATCGTGTTCGGATTCGGTATGAACATAGGTGATACATGCATAAATGGAGACGGCTGAGGCGTATAGAGAGGTTGTTGCGGAGGCTGAAAATATACAGTTAATATGAAATGCGTGAAATACGAAAATTGCAAACTCTTTTTGAGAAAAGAGAATGAAACTAGTGATTAATCATTTATGTGTTTTATATGTGATCAAAAGTTTATTTACTCCATTTAGATAATATCTATGCAGTGGTTAGTTATTATATGACCAATTTTTGACTTATTGACGGGGAGAGAAAATCGAATACTTTCAGGCAACAAAATTCAGCTGTAATGAAATGAAATACATTCCATGTTTAAAGAATGTTCAAATGAGAAATATTGATTTTGGTTTTGTGATTGTGAATGGCTGAATTTTTCCAAAATGAATTATTCTTTACATTTTCATTATATTTTGAGACTTTTCATATGGAACCTACAATGAATTTGTATGAACTGAAAAATCTTACAATTCTCCAGTAAGTGTTTGAATAGATTTGTGTATGTGTGGTTAAATCAATCACAAACAAGCCACACTGATATATGATTTCGATTTTGCGAAAATCAAATCAAACTTTGGTTATAAACCAATGTCTAAAAATGAGTTATGTGATATAAGTGGCCCTACTTGATATTGGCGAAACCGGGGAACCTTTTCCAAAATAATACATGAACATTGGAGTAGTTTCATAAATGTGAAGACAGACCAATTCCACGTTTGCAAACCATATTTTGACAAAAGGGCAAGAGTTCAACCACGACTATGAAATATTACATTTGGAAGAGAAAGGTTGAAACTCAAAATTTTGAAATGTTTAGAAATTGATAGATTCAAGTTCACCAAATATAATTGAATTCTTCCTATCTTCTGAATTGTGGAAATTGGTAATTAGTTAATTTCATGTTCGTTTAATGAACTAACTGACTGTACCAATGTTCAGAGCTGAATTTAATTTTGTGAAATATTTTATTGAACTGCACTGAAACCCAACATTTTTAACGGTTATGTTTATGTTCATAATGGTGATGAGTCTATTTTGCCGAAGCTATCTGCTACCTGTTGGGGGCAGCATTATCGTTATAGAGTTCTAACTTTTAACATAAATCATCATTGGGCCACTTGGTGTTAAGTTGAGTTATAAACCGACATCAAAATAGTTCTTGTTGCAAAAATTTCTCCAGACACTTTACAAATTTTATCTTTGAACGCATATTAAATAAATTAAATGAATATAATGATTGATACAGAAAACAATTATTTTCCGAATTTAGTAACGATTAATTTTTACTATTTTGGCAGTTGGTAGTAGTGTTTTCGCAGTTAAAAGCTTGCTTACATGGTATATGCCACTTATCATATGTATACCATAGTTGGCAATATTCTTTGTTGAAGTTTTTATTTGACAAAAACAAAATTCCAAATTATGTGCCATACTTTATATGGAACATTTCATTCTTCATGTTCAAGATTACCTAGCACATGTGCTTTCCACCTGCTGGTTATTTTTAAATATTTTCAAAGAATTTTCAACATGTTTTGTATTCAAGAAAACTTTGTGTATGTTTTTATTTCGACGAATGTTATCAAAACTACACCTTCATCGACACTGACAAATTTTATTTATAAACTTGAACATCATTTCTGGACATGGTCAATCCCATTAACAGCAAGTTGTGCATCTGTTCTTGAAAATTTTCCAGCGGTATTTTACATTAAAATTATTGTAGCTTCCCTGAAGATGGTAATAAACATTATCGAAATATTGGAATGACTCATGTTATAAGAGAACACCGTTCTGGTGTTTCATTATCATTTTGAAAATTAATCTTTCATAAATATACAGCCTAGGTACTAGGTTGTGTTTTTCCTGATGACGCCAATTTATGCATTTTAAAGAGACTGGGAGAAATTTCCACCAATTATGATGTATTTTAGGAACACTGTCAGAAACGTTTGTCCTCAGACTAAGTTTGTCCCTCCTATCCCGATTTATTTTGTTCCTAGTGTACTCCATTTACTAAGGGAGATTCTAATAAAACACTTCACACATTGAAACTTACTCTGTTATGGTTAGACATCCTTTGGCCTTGACTTGGTGGCCCGTTAGTCCGATAATAGGTCCCCTGAGCTGGTCTAACAGGAGGCTGAACGAACTGAAAAACAAAACAAATCAATGTAATGATTGAAATCGACGATTTTTCAAAGATACACAGTAATAATCTTTCGGCTGTTATCTTATCAACGACTGAATTTCGAATGAGACCTTGCCTTTCAGAGATATTTGGAAGCTGAATAAAGCTATCAAAATGTCCCCATCGAAACAAACTATGACATTATTGCAGTGCTTGATAGTTCCGATACATTTTTCTAACGAATCACAGTAAACGACTATGTAAACAGGGGAAACAACTGGAAACTTCACAAAAATATAATTTACCTTTCTCTCAATTACCTAACATAACCATGTTCCATTTCATCTTCTATTACATTACCGAGTGTGAGTACTTTCTCCAGACCATTCAGGTGCTCACAATTTTGTTAACTGGAAAGCCATCTGCAACACGGACACGTAAGCTCACAGAGGAACCAAACTACACTACAAAATGACGAAAATCGACGAAGTGCTCTGATAACGTCTATCCACGTATATACACGATCGTGTCGGTGATAACGTTAATCATTTGGTACAACATTCTACTGGGTAAAATGTGAGAATATGGTAAAATCACTGATTGTCAAATTAGTCGGATTTTACAAGTCCAAATCATTATCATGTGATTCCACGTATTTATATGCATTTAATACCCATGTGAAATATTTTAATGGGTATTACTATAAGTGGGTTTACATTGAAGATATTTTTAAAAAAGATAGAATAATGATCTTAATTTTGAAACCAGTTTAGATTTTCAATTATTTAATTGAAATACTTTGATTTCATTCTTATAATTGCAAGAGCGGAGAACCTGAGTATTTTACACAGACCTTGCTTATTGAAATACGAGGGCGGGTTGATAAGTCAGTATGTAAGGCTGTATGTATAATTTTTGTCAAATTAGCATTTCTTTCTTTAACATAATCTCCCTTTGATTCGACACATTAGTATCAGCTTTTTAAAATTTTTTCATTCCTTCTAAATAGTAGATTTTCTCTAGGCCTAAGCCATCAAAATAGGCGTTTCTTTCAGTGATGACCTCTTCGTTCTACCCAAATCGCTTACTAGCCGTCATTTCTTTGGGTTTGTAAACAGTAAATAGGGGGATAAATCTTAGGAATATGCTGGATGGGGCAACAGTTCACAGCCCAATTTATGGATTTTTGCCATAGTGCTACGATTGCAAAATTGGTATAAAAACCCATTCGGATTGTGGCTGGACATCAACAAACACTCATTTGAAATAGTCACATGGTTGCGCTTATGGTAAAGAATTGTATGTCAAAATCAAAGGTAACTGGTCAAAATTGTACAATTCAAGTAAAAAACATGGATTTTTTTATGTTCAAGTAAAGGGGATCTCAGGTACAGACAAGGTATTCCATATTTTGAATAGTCAATTCCAGCACTTGGAATCAGAAAATGTCATCATGCAAAAACGCAAAATAAAAAAAAGAGTTACTGGATATCGAAAGGTAGTGAAATCAAAACAAGAACGGAAGGTTGAATATTGTATGTATATAAATATTAGTCATTTGTATAGTGGTACTTGTCAGCAGTCCCAAAACTAGGTTAGATTCATAAAAGTTTGGCTTATAAAGGCTCTAAGCCGCTGAAATGTGGGGCTTAACTCTAGGCGGGCTCAAGGCCAATTTTTGTTACGATGCATATAAAATTTACGAATTAAGCGAACCAGAAGTCTAGATCTAAGCCAAGCTTAATATTCTACGAAGAATACCAGGATAAGGTACTTACCATATGCTGCTGCAGCGGCTGTACTTTCAAGTCAGCATTCGGTGGCGTTGAGGCCTGATTCGGAGGCACCGTCGGCGCGATACCCCTCAGACCGGGACCCTGGTTGCCCCCTTGGTTAGGCTGCTGCGACGGAACATACGGCCCGGGAGGCGTAGACACAGGATATCCTTCGGGTCCTAGAAAAAATATAACGTCCAAAATGAGTGAGACATTGAAACGGCGAGGTATGTTGTTACATGATCTCTTAGTTTCACCGTAACTATTAGTCGAACACAGGCGTTCTGAACTTTTTGTAAACTAGAAGAAGTTTCTAGATCAAGGCCATAGACAATCAGAGAGTTAATATGGCTAATGAACCTCGAATTGCAATCTGTTGTCAACCCCAAGCATTTTATTTTTTCACTTTATTCCAATTTGTGATTAATTACAAAAATTGACAAATTATCTAATGGCTCTATTCCAGCCCCTCTTATTACCAAAAATTATGGCTGATGATTTATTTGGGTTGATGCTCAAACAGTGATTTTTTGATATTTTCAATAGTTCATCCACATCATTATTCAATAAAGTTCGGCGGCTAAAAATTCATCAATTTTTGCGAAAAAATCATATTGGTGGCATCAGCAGATATATGCATTTGAAAATTCATCAGTACATTGGAACAATCAGAGGTGTAAATAATAATAGGAGAGGTGCAAGTATAGAGCCCTGAGGTGCACCATGTATTTCGTTCAGTTCTGATGATGTTATTATTGATGAGAACAAGCTGTGTTCTATTACTGAGAAAAAAATTGAAAAGAGATAAGATTGACTTCGTAGTAACAAAGTTTTGCACATATAAAGCATGTTTCATAGTATCAAATGCTTTCCTATAATCAAGTGAAACTAAAAGTTATTTTATTCTTATCATATGAATGTATCGTTAATATTAGAAAGAGCACTCGTGGTACCATAATTTTGTCTAAAGCCAGACTGCATGATGGGAAGAATACGGTTATTACTGACAAAGGTATACGTTTGTTCATAAACTGCTTTTTCGATTACATCTGAGAGTGACGGTAAAATATTAATAGGTCTTAAGTCATTGAATGTTTCCGGTTTGGATATTTTATTAATAGGAAGTACTAGCGATTTTTTTCAAATATTGGGATAAATTTCATTTTCTATACGTTTGTTAACAATAATGAAAGTTATAATGGGTGTGATATAGGGAGTGCATGTTTTTGTTAAAGTGTAGTAGTCCGATTAGTTTGAATGGGTTCAATATGCCGAAGCGTCGTCGAAGAAAAGAATAATGGCGTACTCTTAGGTTGTTACTGCAGTTCATCAGCGGTTACGCTAAGCTACTAGAATAAGTGATCTAAATTGAAAAGTGTGATTGAACTAACAAGAATGGGCCGGTATCTGAAGAGAACCAAAATAGGCTTTATTCAGAGTCCTTATATTTACAGGAAGTAACCAAATTCGTAAAGGAAATCTAACCGTAACGTTACTTTGGACACTTGTGACACTACATGTGTCACATGTCATGACGAATCCATTCTATGCAAAGTGAAACCTTCACTAAATATGACTCATTTTATTTATAACTAAAGTGGGGAACCGCAGTATGCATTTTTCCTTACTATATTTTGCGTGTGGGCCTCGTGGGTTTTTTTATTAAAAACTAGGGCCTCCCTGGAAAAAGGCAGGACTATTATTGGGACACAATTCAAAAATACTTTATAATAAAGGCGATCAAATAAAATTGGACTAAATCTAATGACCACTATAAGTGCCCTTCAAGTCTTTTTTAAATTCCTTTAGTTTGTCTCTAATTTCCAGAAGAGTGTTCGACTTCTTTTTCTCTCTGACTGCAGCTTTCAACATGGTCTAAGCAATCCGCAACCTTTTAGATCTTATGCTGCAAGGGCCGTTTTAATTCTATTATTTTCTCGCCACCCGGTGTTTTTTATATGTGGTCAAATCACTATTAATTTCATCTTATGCTTTTCGTAGTTTTTTTTGCATGGTCCCCACCTCCGTTTTTTATTCCAATGTAAACCCAAACATGATTATGCATAGCTTGAATTACATATTAATACGCAAATTCTTCTGTGCCGTAAAGTAGAAAATGAAAAAAAAAACGAAAATTAACTAATGTAAAGAGACTGTGAACTTGGTGAAATAATGGAGAATTTGACGATTATTTAATATTCTTTGAAAATTTCGAAATCTTCATATCTACAACGATGATACAATACGTGAATTTAAATACCACCTCAATCAATCAATTGAGAATGTATTTGGAATTTATGATAATTTACTTTTGTCATATTCGAAAGGTACCCCATATAATTCGTGTATAAATTGAATATGGTTGGAAAGTTTCGAGTACCTACGATAAATATGAATTCTGGAATTGAATTTATTGATATTCAAGTCAAAAGAAACTATCTAGGACGACCCAAAGTGAATAGAAAATATCCCATAAACTAGACATTCATCAGAATTATTATTGAGAATATAAAATCAAGCCGCCAAATGGTGACCAACACAATCATTTGACAAAATATTCAAGCAATTAATGAAAACAAATATTGGGCAAAATTCGATTTTACATGAAGGTATCAAGTTTTTCAATGAGCTACCGAGTGCTTTTATAAAATTCAATAAACAAACATTACGGAATAATTTGAAAAAATATATATTTTTTATATAGAGATAACTATTATCTGATGAATGCATTTATGTGTATGTTGATATTCATATTCAAATATATATATATTTATATTTTTATTCAAGCCACAGTTCTGATTTACCTTTTTTTAGTGCTCTGTTATTTACTTATGTTATATCTAGTTAGTTTTTGAATTATTGCTTTTTTTCCTTTTATAAACATTCCGTTTCTTGGGAAAATAAATCGTTGTTATTATTATTATTATTTATTGGGCGTGTTTTACAGTCTTATCTGAATTAATTGAAAACAGGATACTAATCTACTGATTTGAAATAGTTTTGTTTATTCAACGATTTCATAACTCTCAGTGAATATATGGTGTTTGATATTTCCCGCTTTACATTGTTATAAAATAATTTTTGTGAATGGAAAGTTTTGGCCTTCTACTTCTCCATCTTTATACAAAAAATGTGGGAACCTTCTAAAGAAAGGAAGAACGCAATTAATATTGTGAATTCCATAACGAATGTTTGGGTTTTTTTTAAGGACAAAACACAAGCACTATAGGAAAATTCTTAAGGCACTCTAAGAGCGGTGTCTGTTCAAACTGAATAGGCAAAAGTGTTTTGTATAACAGAATGTTCATATAAAAGTAGTCGTTTAGAAAATATTTTTTCTTTCGTGTAAATCAATATTGTTGTTTCGAGAGAGCTTTTTCTTCCAGTTTCTGTCTGAAAGTTACTTCTCTGCACTTCTTCGAGGCTACATTCATTAAAAAAGTTCTAAATTTTTATTTGGTCGAACTTCCATCTATTCCACCTTACATGTGTTTTCCTAAGAATACATTGAATCCCGAAAAGGAGAAAAAATATAAATCGATAACTAAAAAAGAACCCAAAAAAATACTTTGAGCCTAGGTTCAGAGTGTCTATACTATAGACGTAGATACGCTTGAAGCTATTGTATAGCGAAACAAGTGTTGTATTTTTGTAAAACTGTAGTGAAAATCTCACATCGAAGTGTTTCTTGAATTCAATTTCTTCAGTAGATATCTATTCTGTATTCAATTAATTCAGATATGACACTTCCAATAAATAATAATAATAACGATTTATTTTCCCAAGAAACATACAATGTTAATGGCAGGAAAAAACAATAATTTAAAAACTAACTATAACATGAGTACGAACAGAGCACCAAAAAAAGGTGAATCAGAACTGAGACTTGAAAAAAGGAGGATTCAAACGTATGAATTTCCATTAATTTTAATAAAAAAATACGTTTTTTCTATTGTCGCTTTTTATCAAAGTTTCATATTGACAAATTTTTAAACCCTATATTGTGTGAATTCGATTTTAAGGCAATATACCGTCGAATATTTTACGGACATATACATATACATGAAATTTTGTCACAATGGAAATAATTCATCCCTCTTCTTTACTATCTTGAATTCAGGTGAAAGTTGTCTATACAAAACAGATTTTTCCAGTTTTATGTTTTCAGTTTCACCATAATTTTA
>WOGR01010297.1:0-10976 GCA_015342045.1 Leptinotarsa lineolata
CTAAATAAATAACATTATTTTGAACATTTAATGTTGTTGTATAATTCTATATACCGAATTTGATAAGACTTTTCATAGTTGTGTGTATACGGTGTGTAACAAAAATTATTCAAGAATGAGAGAATAAATGAAGCTGTGAAATAACTGAAACCATATATATGAATAAAAACTGTGCCTGTTGATGAAAAATACAAACTTGTAATAATTTTATATAAAGAAAGAAATACTGACCCTCGACAAAATAATGGGAGTCATAGATTAGGTTAGGTTAGGTCAGAAGTGAGTGGGTCTATTCGACCCTCCACCGCTACTCACAAGGGTTTATTGTGGCTCACACATATTCAAACTCGACCAAATAAACCCAGCTTCTTGACGAAGCCGATTAGTTTGTATAGTGAGTGATCTTTCAGGTCAGATGGCAAGAGTGTGGTTCTTACCAAACTCTGACGAAATGCTGACCCTCGACAAAATAATGGGAGCCTTAAAAGAATATCAAAGTATGTCTCCAATGATATGCACAAAGAAATTAAAGAAGTTGAAATTCAGCTGGGAAAACTGAAAATCACTCTTAATTGGAAATAATGGAATAATTTGCTGAAGGAAACATTATCCAAGGCAGATCAGGGAGTTTCGACGTGAAAATCGACTGATCTATTATCTGGACAAAATTTGGCTTAACGAAGGATAAAGCATTGGAAACATGTGGCAAACCAAAAAATTTACAAGTCCACGTCCAGCATTTTCAGAATGCTGGTCTACCGGATAGAAGTCGCCTTCTGGAAAACCGACAGATTATTACCCACACTGGAAGTATTGATGGTTTTGTTGATGGCGATTTATTGATGTTTGAGTCGAAGCTTTTTACCGATTACCATGAAGACAGGAACGGCGATGGGGTTGAAGAATATATTGAGCCAATGTTAGACCTTATTCCACCTAACTCTGTGATTGTGATGGATTGATGGATAATGCAAGTTATAATTCCAGAAAAGTTGAAATAATACCATCTAATCGTATATCATTCAGTGGCTTCCACGAAGATTCATTGGGTTTATCTGATGATAACACACCATTATTTTTGCTTATACCTATTTGATATCATGTAAATTCATCAAATTGAAATGTTACCACATTATTAATTATTGATATATGAATAAATAAACATAGTTATCAGTTTTAACGTGAATTTTTATCAAATACTCGAACGCATGCCACTGCAGGTATATAACGACCCGATTGCTCATAAAATCTTTTGTTTGCGACCCGTTCCGATACAAAAATTGGGTGGACGCGGTAAAGTATTACAAATCTGCCTATACCAGCTGTGGCAGATCATAACGAAATCACAAAATTTTGTTTGAGTACTCCATTTAATCTATTAAACTATGTATCATGAAAATATATCGGCCGAATCTAACATTTTATTTGAAGTTGGAGTAAATTCACCTTCAAATAATAAATTAAATAAATTTAAAATCGGATCGAAGAGGTTCATGTCGATTATAAATTATTATAATTGAAGCTTCTTTCAGAAGAAAACATTTGCTAAATAATAACGTGTTTGAAATTAAATAGAGCCCTAGGTCAGAGAATTGCAAAAAAACTCAAAACATTGAACAAATTAATTTTTGATCATATAATCCTGGAAAATTCCAAACAATTAAGTTTCCGGCTTCAAAATGTTTCGAAAAATATCAATCGTAACAAATAATATCTTACATAAAAAGTACCTAGTGTTAGTTATTGACAGAAAGTTGAACTTCCGAAAATGAGATAAACAAAATCAAAAGGTCAGCATTTTCATTTCTGGTTGTACTTAGAACGCTGTTCTATATTGCATATGGCTTCTCTCATATAAAATGTTTGTCACAGCTTGGTCCTCATGTAACCAAAAACAAAATGAACAAACCAAAAAATAAATCAAACTGTACATGTACCCTAAATCGTATAATACAATGAATTGCTGAATACAGAAATTAAAGAAAAAAAATCGAAGAGTAACAAATATTTTTCAAGAAAAATTGCAGTACCTACCAATTACAATACCAAATGTTCCAATAATTTACAAAAATTGAATCCCAACAAGTCCCCTGCTGTCAGAAATTTTCATGTATGATTTTGAACAAAAAATACAGTGACCTGTTGCTATAGATATGTCAATGACATTCTAGCATGTTTCATAGGAACGAATAGAGAATTGTATGAGTTTATGAATTTCATCAATTCTCTGCACTCTTCCATCACATTCACTATGGAGATGGGAGAAAATGATTCTATCAATTTTCTGGATTTGACAATAGCAATTTTCCGTATTTTCGTAAACCGTCTCATAGAGATATTAACACGTATGATTCATCTACACATCCATATCAACACAAAGTAGCAGCTTACCACTGCATGATCCACAGACCACTGAATATTCCATTGTCGGATGTGGATTTCAGTAAAGCACTGAATCTAATAAAAACGATTGCGATCAACAATGGTTACAATAGAAATCTGTTAGATTCTTTACTCTCCAAAAAACTATACACTTAAGCCATAAAGGAAATTCACCCGATTCCAAGAGACGAGGGGAAAAGTTATAGACTGGTTAACATATTTGCGAGTTTCAATATTTCTAATTTCTTGAAAGATAACGGTGTAAATATAGCGTTTGAGCATACTGAACTTAACAAAGAGAAGAGTCTGGAGTCAGATAGATCAGGGTTGTATGAATTTTTCATGCCAGATGTTTAACATAGATAAAACTGAAAGAACGTTCAAAGCACGCATGAAAAAACATGAAAATAGTTTCCTGAATGGAGAAATAAATTCAACGAATGCTACTCACCTCCTTACAGGGGGACAATATAAAAAGCTAAATCAAAATGAAATGAAATAACATCAACTCAGGAGATGGAATCTAAAGAAGAAACGTTTCTCACACCAAAAAAAAACATTTTCTCTTGATTCACGTTTCGCTAATCGAGTTAGCATTATTATCAGATGATGTAATCAAAATGAGTTCTTGCTTTACTTTCGATATGAGATACTTCAATGGTAATTTATCGCTGAATACATGGCTTACGAGATCCAATATATCTTGTTTATTCACATCAGGGCCCCATCCTATTGGTAGTTTGCGTAAGTTTTTCCAAATGATACCATAGTTTTCATCGTGGTGGTTATGCCAGGTTTTCGAACAACAGCCACTTGCTCGCCACCCATTTCATAGCGAATTTCATCTGATAGAAAGGTGAGGGCATTATTGGATAGGTAACACTGCTTGGTGACATCAGATAGTGTGAAGTTTTCTTCGATATAAATGTAACTGTCTGCAATATCGAATAGAAGATCTTGAAAATTAATAGGGATTCCGATTTCGTTCGAATTCTAATAATACGGTGAACCATATGACTCATATGTATGCTCAAGAAGGCTAATGAGGGAATGGTCGAACATGGGCTCCTTGAAAACCTCCAACTGATCACTTGCGGTGATGACAGCCATATTACAGCTTTTGTAGCTTTGAACCAATGAATTTGAAGAAGTTTTGGCTACTAGCGCTTATCCTATATCTTAATCGTTTATATTTCGATCGTTAGGCGGACTCGCGTGGAATGAATCGACTTTTGATTTCAATCTTCCTCATTGCGTATGATTACACATTAAATTGATTCAACTGCTGCTGCTGCTGCCCATTTCTTCTACAGAAACAATTATCGTGAAGTTACAATTTCATCAGCTCCAGCTTTATAATGATTTTTTCCACAGATGAAATTGGACATCACTAACCATTGTTTTTGCTCGATTTTTTTTATGCTTTGAATGTCTGATACTTCAAAACTCCGATATCATTTTGTAGGTTTTATGGTATCTTTTCCCATACAGAGGCAATTTTATATCATGCATACTTCTTTTGGCATACCGGCAAGTTGTTCTTTACTCATTTTTCGTACTCTGTACTCTGGAATATGCGGCCAATGAATGATTCATTCTCCTGTGCTGCATTGTTGTCATTTCAATGTCTTATTCTGATGAAACGTCAGACACAAATGACAACACCACTCTGTGTTGTATTGCTGCTGACGTCCATAGTTATGAAGAATAGTATTGGCAAGACCTAATCCACGAAAAAAATAGCGAACAAATTCTTTGAGTGGGGCTAATTAGCTGAGACTATCAAAGTATTTTACTGAGACACCGCTTTTTCTGTATGCTACTCAATGTGTCCTCGGACCATGTCAGCCATCCAAATAAATTATAGCGAATTCATATCGATGAGGTTCTGCTTTGGGCAGATCGACACGCATGAATATCTCACGAAAATACGAAATCGCCATTTTTTTAGCATGATATTTGAGGTCGACGTCAGAGAGAGCTCTTTGAGTTATTTGGTTCTTTCAGATATAGCCCCAAACATTTATGACAGGGCTTCAAGTAGATTCCTCTACCATGCGTCTATTATGGTAGTTTGCCTCGCCCAATTGCTCCCTACTGGCTTTTGCTACTTGAACTGCTTTGGTTGTGACAGTGTAGCGCCACTTAAACTACTCATCGCTGATAATCCGCCAAAAATTGGTATGAGCAGTAGAATTCCACCAATTTTTGGAATTGGTATTATTCGCGGTGTGCACATTTCATCTTTTCCACTTGCAGCCTCAGTATATTTGCGTGATGCTTTCAGCGCGATTTTAAATTCAAATTCCCTCTTCGATTTCTGGTAACAGATGCCTCGTGTAGAATATCACGCATTCTCTTGACGATTCCATAACCAAATGCTACCACCTTCCTGGTATTGAAATTCATTTTTGTTTAATTTTTTTAATAGCACGGCTCTTCGTCTGTTTACGGAGCTTGGGTTGCATTGATTCGCACCCATACCAAATCGACGTTTTCACTTCATGATATTCATTAATAGCGCAGAGCAGCCGCCTTTCCCCCGAAAGATGCTTCTTTTGCTATGAAACGATGCCAAGCGGATTCCTGAAGCCTGGCCGCAAGGTGGTTTGGATTCTGCGAGTATGCAATGTCGTGCTCTTTACACGGGAAATCCAACTGATTAACGCCCAGATAACCACTTTTCAATATTTTCTGTAGCTTCGTATAAAGTCCACAATACTGATAACCTAGCAAATGCAATACAAATGTCAATTTGCCTTGTACCTTTTTATAAATAGGAGGTACTTTTTTCAACTCTTCATTACACATTTCTCTAGCTTAGGAATTATTGTTCCATTCAGAATTGATGACATCACCATAATACTCACCATTAGCTGGGATAATTCTACCAAAATTCAAAAAATCAATTCTGAAACCTGTTACTTCGTGATTAGCAGAACTGATGGCATGCTGAATTTTTTAAATTCCTTTATCAAATTGTTTAGGAGAGTCTTTAATGGAACACCTAATAGCTGTACCAACTGTACTATTATTTCTCTCTGTGGGATTTTCATTTGGTCTATAATGACAAGTATACATTACCTTAGGAATTTATAGTCGACTCCTAACTTGGCCACGCTGAGGCATTACAGGGCCGCCGGTTGTTTTCGTTCTTCCGAATTACATTTTGGATTCGAACCAGTTCGTTTTCGTGTTGATCTCAAAGTTTGCACGAAAATTGCACATTATTTGAAGTTAATGGATCTTTTATCAAAATTGCTATAAGGAAGTTTTCGGGGTCAGAATGACGGTTCCAAGATATCGAACGAGATATGTGATTATGGTCCAAATTGATTCAAAATTTATGTGTAGATTTTTTTGGGCTCGTAGATTATAAATGTTTTGTCGCAATTAATGAATTCAAGGTGACGGATAAGTTTTGTTATCCGATTGGATTCATATTTGTTTCATTGGGGTTTTCGGGGTCGGACATTATGAATCTTTAGTTAAAATTAATGAATTCAGATGGCGGCTTCAAGGTGTCTGGCGAGTTTTGTGGTATCTGGTTAGGCTTTATGGAAGACTGGCTTTTAGGTTCGAAGATAGTTATTTTTCTGTTGAAATTCAGGAATTCGAGATGGCAAACGAGATGGCATTAATTATCAAATTATATATAACACTGCTATTTTGAGAAACTGAGAAACTCATTACGTTCAAGAAGCAGCATCAAGATGGATATGGGTTATTCTGTGATTTATGGTCGTGTTCTCTCCAAAATTGTTTTTTTGGTGTTTTTGAAAATGAATGCACCAATTTTAATTTTTTTGAAAACATGAGCAGGGTGTTCAGAAAATCAGATAATACTTACCTATAGAAAAAAAATTGAAAAATCAAGTATCTTGAAAAACAAAATCTAAAAAAAATCATCTAGGGCTCTTTGGGGTAAATTACTTATATTTTTTCTCCAAATCAATTCATACTGCCAGATATATTTTTAAAATTGAATGAAACACTGTTGAAAATAATAATCAATAAGATCTCTTTGAACTATTTTGACAACTATTCGATCTATTTAAACATAATCTTTTGCAGAAAAGATCCACAGTTTACATAATATGTTTGATTCCATATGAAGGGTTAGACAATATAACTCAATATCAACTGTTAATAATTCAATTCAACTGATGTATATACAACTGTTGAAAATAAACGAAATTAAATTATTTCTTTGCTAGACGTTTCATTTCAATATAGCTCAATATTTAAATGTTATTTTTTTTGCATTTTTTCTCTGCCCTCAATGTTATCAGAAGCATTCCTGAATCTTATTAATCTATTATTAAAGAAGAGAAAGAAAATAAAACAAAACGAAAATACACATTCAAAATTGCGGTGGACATTTTTATAACTGGTCGACGGCCGGATTTTTTGCTCGGGCTGGCTGGACGGCGATATCAACTCATGTGTGGACCGCATGTTTTAAGGGTTGAGCTCTTGAAGAGCCGGTGAAATCTCCTTATGAAATAAGTAACTCACCACAAAATCTTCTATAATATCCTCAAATTTCGTTTTTATATCAGCGCACCTTTGGTAAAAGAACGAAATCGCCCTCGCACTTCGTCATGAGGTCACCGAGAACTTTGTGAATTTATGAATGAAAGTAGTAAGAGATGACTTACAGGTTGTTTCATTATACTGTGCTTTAACTCTATAAAATATGCATGTGCATTTTCCTCAAATTCAATATAAGAAACCTCGTCACTATCAAGTTTTTCAAGAATTCATGCGCAAGACGATCCAATTTATTCCTGTTTTTATGTTATTAGTGGTTTTTATACTCTGATATTTTTGTGCTTGTATGCTTTTCATGCTTGTATGCTTTTTATGACTGTACTCTCATGATTTTTATGATCCTGATGATTTCGATTTTCATGATTTTGCTTGACAGAACTATGATACAACAAAACTGTTGTAAAAAAAATCCTGATGACTCTACGATTAGTTGCGATGAACCGAAAATAGGTCAGATCTAAGTGACGTAATTATTAGAGCGACGAATTAAAATTCTATCACTGACAGAAGTCAAATCTAGCGGCGAGTTGCTAATAATCATCAAGTTGTCAGAGCAGATATATAAACGATATTTGATAGGGTGATGAATCGCGCGAACCAAGAAAACAGCATGACTTTATCAATTACTGCATCTGGTGTTTCATTGAGGACTTCAAGCGAAAGCGCGGCACAGCATCCGCTATAAATAGTGAATTAAAATTATGAGAACAACATTACAGTTTTGAACTCCGCGAAGAACACATCGTTTGTGTATGAGAAATTACGGTAAAGTATTGATAATGTAAGCAGTAAATTATGAACTTTGTGGCTGAGAGTATCTTTGTATCTGTATGAGTAATTACGGGAAACTAGTAAAAATGTAGAAAGTAATGCATTGTTAATATCCGAGATGTTCAGGGAAATGATGCATTTTGATTTCAATGATTAATATTCGAAGATAAGAGTGAAAAAGTAACGTGAAACTGTCGTAATGATCGAAATAAATACTGTTGGATGAATCGCGAAATGAAAGTGAATTGAATAACTTTTGAAAAGCTTAACGTTCCCCGATAAATCGGAATCATGTAGTATTGTCGTGATTTAAAGACTGATATTTGTAATATCAACTTGATATTAGTCATACGTTAGTATATGATCAATACATAAGTGAATTCACCCTTATTTTACGTCCGAGACTGTTATAAACATTCAATAAATGGATAAAGACTTTCTAATTGAGGGACAATGGTGTTTTTGAACAGATAATGGAGGATTATCTCTTCAAAAACACCATGAGAGATTATGAAATTATTGATGTGTATTGATATTAAGATGGTGATTTGGCATTGGAAGTTTTTGTAATGATTTATTGGTGTTATTATCCTTGCGTTTATGAAACTATCAACCTTTCCATGTGTTTTTATTTTATGCAATTATGTTAGGATATTAATGTATTGGAAATCCAATTGTAGTTTGGGGATTGATGTTGACAAGATTGATTATTATTGTCGTAAATGAAGTTAATGAATGACTGGTCAACCTCTCGTGCTTATTCCACAGATTAGATACATACAGATAGAACGATGGTAATATATTTTATTTAATTTTGCCCTGGTCTATCTAAGTTAAATAAACTGGTGTTTTCAATAATCATAGTAGAAGTTGCAGAAGCAACCGTAAACGTACATGTTAAGTACTTATGCAACTCAAAACTGTTCCGTGAATAAAATCCGCGGATTTTATTCACGGCTGCGAATTGATCCACGGCCGTTAATAATATCACCACGTATACCATTCTGGGAAAAAGTTATCATGTCGAAATCCGTGAGCAATTCCCGCTCTACACCAATATATTTGAGCATGGCAACCTAACAATGACCGTGAGAGGTGAAATAGTAGACTAGATATATTTTATATTTATCCAGACATATATTACGGAGATTTTCGGATACATGAAATAAAATCAATACGTCCGATTTCAAATACAATTCTAAATAGTCTCCTAATATTTCGAAATTGAACCAGAACCATTTACGTTTTGCCCTCCCGTAATTATCGTCGGATATATGTTACTCATTCAATTCATCATAAAAATCGTATTCTGATGGTAGGTCAGTACAATCGAACCTGATCAAATCCTTAACAAAACTGTAGGGAAAAACTATTTTCTACCTCATCAAAACACTTTCGTGTTCCATAACATTGCTCATCTGGAAAGCTCTCCCCTAACTGCTGCAGTCACGACGCCATGAATCTAAAGCTATCGATATGTTTCTGCTTTAGGAATTGTTTTTTCAATTTACCATATTTATCTTTTGTGGTGCCCATCAATAGATGCTCAGTGAAAAAAATGTAATTTTCCTTTATTTAACCGATGATATCACCTTTTTTTATTAGTGTATAATTCTTTTATGAACAAGTAGCTATCATAGCCAAATCATGGAAAATTGTTGGATTGAAATTTGGTAGCAAATCTCCCCTTTTTTCTCCCCGTCAGGTGACAATAATCTCTCACTCTGATATTACTCAATTCGAAGGATTTATCACAAATACTGTAATTATCAGCGATTAAAAATTATTCCTTTTTCGAATCTATTAATGGCTCCATTGGCAAGATACAATTCTAATATTTGTTGTAATACGGCTCAGGTCAGACTCCAGTCTGGCTATAAATACTATGGCAGTATCCGCTTCACGATATAGCTTATAGAACGGTATGAGAGTGAGTGGAGCTTATGAATAAATGATTTATTTGTAAAAAAACGTGTGGGATCCGGTTCATTTGTATGTATAGGCTTCAAAATATTTATTCAAAATCGTCATATACAACGAAGGGAACTTTGAACTGCTTTTGAAGATTTTCAAATTTCTATATAATTTCGGAATCAGCCCTACAACATCTATCAATTTTGATTTATGTTATCCGAATGGTGGTAGAAATAAAATTGCACCCATTTAAGAGGTGAAACCTGTGATTTGACTAATCTTGGAAGATTTTTTTATCCAGCAATAATGGCTATTACCAGATTCATTGGTGATGTTTATTAAATTTACATGGTGACCGAGTTTCAGCCGTGCATAATAAAGAGGGCCAACAATTTCATATTTCTGTTTGCTGTTTTTAAAAGTTGTTCCTAACCCATAAAAATTAACCGAACAATAATTTATATTCTCAAATTTTGGAATATCATGCAATTTCATTGGAAAATATATACCTTCAATATTGAGTACATCTCTGATGGATGGATATGATCTTACTTCAGAAATTATCGTTTGCGTTGGTCGCAAAGCTGATGTCACCACCCAAACAAAGCAGAAATGGTCTTCATTCCTCGCTTATCAATAACTGCCCTCTTCAAAGCGATGAATTCTGGAAGTTCAATATAGGGAGATCCACTGAGAGGGCTAAATTTGTTGATGTTCACTTCGATGAACAAAACTTTTTCCACAGTCCAACCTGTGATAACATTATTTGTTCAATGACTGGAAACTTTTAGATTTATGTAGATAACATATATGAATCATGTTCCTGAAACTCCACTTTTGCTTTTGCTGACAACGTGTAGACGAATGTTTTTTATACCCCTTATGGTCGTAAGATTGATCAACGATTTGATTGTGGCTGTTGGAAGACTTCACCTTTATTAATAGTTGCATTTGAAGGTGCCCCCAAACAACTCCATGAAGTTTGAACGTGAATAACAATGTTTCGTGGTGAATTTTATCAGTTTTCCATTGTCTAATATTATATAAAATGATTTGAAATCCCTGAAATAAACAATACAATTGTAAATCAAAAGAATAGCTGAAAATAGCAAATATATTAAGCAAAAAACCTGAAAAGGATTCACAGTGAAATAAAATACGAGTGAAAAAAATATGAACGAATAAAATAAAAATAAATTAGTATAACTGAAAAATAAGCGATTTCAAACCACGTTACTTCGACGTTTCGATTGTTAGCATCCATGATCATCTTTCGAGTACTTTCACTTAACCCCTTCTTTCACTTATCTCCTCTCTCCGTTTCACTGGTTTAGCGGGAGATGACCGTTAGGCGG
>WOGR01010298.1:0-10976 GCA_015342045.1 Leptinotarsa lineolata
GAGCACATAACACCAGAGACAACATCAGTGAAGTGGATCACAGACGTTGAAGAGGTCATTGCAACCATAAAGCGCCTGGGGAAGAACAAAGCCCTAGTCGTGGATGAGATAAAGGCAGTTCTACTGCGGAATCTGCCGGAAAAGGTAGTTGTGCAACTAGTGCATATAGTTAACGCTATGATTAAAAACCATCATCATCCAGATTGTCTGAAACATTTGGAGGGAGTGCCCATACATAAGTCTTGAAAACATATAACCCTCAATGATAGCTTTCGCCCGATCTTGCTTTTCAGAGCGGTGGCGAAGGTCATTGATAGGATTCTCTCAAGTAGACTTCTTCGCCTGGAAAACAGAAGGAAGCTCATTCCCGAAGAGCAATTCGGGTTCCGACGAATTGCTCCGAATCATTCACGGGGTGAAGGAATCCGTCAACAGGGGGATGAATACGGTTATGGTCCTGCTGGATGTCCAAAAAGCTTTCGATTAAGTTGGGACAGAAGGATTATTTGCCATCAAGATGTGGTCGGCAGGTATGCTCTTATATGTGATAAGGATTCTCGAATCCTACCTCCGCAATCGAACTTTCCATGTGAGAATGGACCAAATCACATCTACGAATTATCCAATCAAAGCAGGTGTTCCGCAGGGGTGCTGCCTGTCACCGCACTTGTACCCTTTGTATACGCACGACTTTCCGATGTTCCCGAGGACGGGAACATCGTATATACGCAGATGACACTGCGATATACGCGCATTCGTACTCGAGCGAGGTGGCGAAGCAACATCTTCAGATCCACCTCGACAGGTTGGTCGTGTCCTACTTCGAGCGTAACAAAATCGAGATTAACCCTAATAAAACGGAACTCGAATATGGCTCACTGGGGAACACCAGCATTGATGGTAAAAGTATTCAAGAGATATCCATCGATGGTCACTTGCAGAAGACGTTCTTTCAGGAAGCTGACGATCCATACACAAAATGATAATGATAATAATAATACATTTATTATTTACCAATATATAAAATAATACAAAATAAATTTCAAAACAAAAATATCTAATGAAGGTACATACAAGGAGAACCATTAGACTCTGCAGACAATTCTTTCACAGTTTCCTTGAGAAGCCAATAAATACATACTTACACACGATAAGAAAAGTAAACTATACATTTTCGAACTCTAATGAAATATTTTGTTCTCCACCTATGATTGGTACAGGTAAAAAAACTATTGTTGACTAAATGAGAATCGTTTATACCTAAATTTAAATGCGTCATAACGCAACGAAAAGTTAGGTACATCTAGGACATCGTCGAAAGAAAGACCGTTTGAATACTTCTTTTTTATGCTTTGGTATAGTTATCTATCATTTTCCTTTGTCGCAAGTTCAAATGATGCACATCAGTACTAAATCCAACTTTTTGATTTAAGTATTGATTAAACATAATAAGCCATCCATCATCCTTTAATTTATGTGAAATACGCATAGGACGCCGTACTTCAAATATCATTCTCAAACAATTATTTTGAACCTTTTGTACTCTTCTTGTATCAGAACTATCAACACAAGGTCCATAGATTACGTCACAATGATTGAAGTGCGAGAAAACGAGAGACACCGACAAGCCATAGCACAGAAGTTTGGCTAGCAAACCCTCATGACACACACGGTCAAAGGCCTTAGAAATATCAAGAGCAACAGCTCTTGACTCTTCAGTTTCTCGATTGCGTTATTCCAAATGTGAGTGACATACGATAGAAGGTTTCCGAAAGCCAAATATAAATCACTGTAAATAATATTATTTTCGGAAATGAGGAGTTTATACCACAAGAACAAAATATGAAAATAACTCGCCAATTACTGAAAAGCATCATTAATAGTTGACAATTCACTTCATTTGACCGTATGACCGGTATGACCGGTTCAAGATGTTCAGTTTAGAAAAAAAATTGAACTTGAAGTGGATGCGGCATTTTTTTCAATTGCATAAAAAAGGTTATTTTGCGCATCATTAATAGTTTTTGAGCTTTCAAGAAAACGTAAGGAATGTACTTATTAACAATGAGAATATTATCAAGAGTACGTACAGTAGAAAAATAATTATGGAAATTTTTCAAAATCAGGTATCGCTAATAGCCTTGATATTGTATATCAATATCTAATATCCTAAGTAAATAATACGTCCCACAAGAAAACTCTAGGGTCATTTCAGAAATATACAATGAACACTTACCACTACTAATAACACTTGAATTAATATACGTACTCTAGCAGTCTTTCTTACAAAACTCACCTGCAGAGATGAAAAAGAAACAATCTACGTGCAAACTATAGATACACGTAGTGGATTGTGAATGATTCAGAAACAGGTGTCTTCGAAAATGAACAAAGATAAATTGATGGAATCGCTCTCGTCACGTCTTCTGCAAAAATCAATTGATCACCTGTTTCGCAACAGAAAGAACAGAAACTAATAGGCGACATTCCTTTGGAACTGAATGACAAGAGGATGTAGGAAATCGCGTAGGTAAAAATTAACATAAAGACATTGAAAGATGTCTTTTTCACATCAAGCCAATATCACTCATAGAGAACTGACGTTTAATGTATAGAATTGATGAAGGGAAATATTGTCAGAGTTTCTGTAAGGCGCTGTGACATGAATATTTAATAGGTAGGTAATTGTTTACAAACATCAAATGACCATTTGCGGGTGTAAAATACGGATGATTCATATTGAATACTAAAAATTTTTCATCCTTGATGAAAATAACAGCAAAGATAATTATTTATCTTCTATCATTTTCTATTTTTTTCGATAAGGCAAACGTTGTTGTTTCAAAACCACCTGGAAAAATAAGTAAAGAACTGCTTGATAAGAATAGCGATAGGCTCGGAATAATTACTGGCTATTCACCGAGAACTAATCATTTAGGACACTTGAACAAAATAATGTTGTATAACCTCAGCTGCAAACAATGTAACACAGAGATAAAGACAGCTTGGTCGTGTAATAATTGAAGATCATAATGTCGGATTGGATTTGTTCGGCTCGCTATTGGTTGCAGTCTTAATTTTTTTTGAAGTTGGCAGGAAAAATACACCTGAGCTGTATGAATGGTGCAACAATTCATGAGGTATCACGCCATAAGGAGATATTTAAGGAGTTGAGTTTCCTCAATATTCTATAACTGAATTGGCATACGTAAAAACGTCACTAACACACACTAACAAAACGCACGCGACATCGTGTATCTCATTATATCTGAACGAATCTCAGTTGAGTGATCCTTATAGTGCTTTTTATTTGCCTAGCAAAATTTTTAAGCCAATAAGGAAAGGCATAACATAAAATCATTGTTTTGTTATACTCTGTTGGGAAAGCCCAGTAGCAATTTTGATTTCAATGACAATCTGCAAAAAACAGCCACAGACCATCCCTATTAGTGAAATTATAGAGCCAAACGTCGCGTAGTCGAAATATGTTTCTTCAAGAATTGGAAATCGAAAACTAAATGCTGAGAGGTTTCAAAAGTTGCAAAGGACCATATTTTGTGAACCAGGGACCTTCTTTTCAACTAAAAGTAGCCTCTAATATTTTTTTAATCTATTTAGGAAACACTCTGTATGGTGAGACACTTTTCCTATCCGATTTCTTTGTAAAAAGTGAAGTGGTTACGAAGACGATACAGATGGCCATTGTCTCTCGACTACGATCTGTTCAACACTTACCATAAGCTACATGAACGAGTTCTTTCTCGACAGCTGGCGAGGGGGTGGCCGACCTGGATGACTCTTGACCTTCGTCCTCGAAGGCATCGTTTATGGAACCCTGCGGCCGGCTCTCTAAGGCCTGTAGTTTGCGAGAACCGCGAAGAGATCGGTTGAGGAATTCGGTTTGAGCAGCCAACCTGTCTTCGTCTTCTTTGCGCTTTCTTATTTGTTCCTGGAAAAAATAAAACTTGCAAATGTAACGGTAATAAATCAATAAACTAACTGTTTCAAATGTACCAAAAAACTTGGCTATTTATAATAGGGTAATTCAAACTCAAAATGGAAAATAATTATAATTATAATAATAATGCCCTCTCTACTCTCGAATCTCATGATCATGCCGGCTTGCCGTACTAAGGCAGAAATTCCAGCCGAAAAAATGCAGAATGCTGTCATTTTATCCTCTCTGCGCTTGCTTAGGGCGCATGATCTTTGGACCCAATGATCACTTACCCCACGGTGTGTGGAGTGGTCATTGTTGATAATGCTGGCGCGTCCTCCCGAATTTATCAGGGCTTCGGAGAAAAGACCCGACCAGCGCAGCTTTAGGGGAAAATAATAATAATAATGATAACTATTTTATCATAAAACTTACAATAGATATTGATATTGTCATTATTTATACATTTATGTGTACTGCACAGACACATTGTCAATAAATTGTTAAATATAAAAATACTATTCATTTAATGAATATTCTTCACAAGTACTCTCTTTGAATTTTCTAAAGTTCTGACTGAAAGCCCATAAATGATTACAGCAAAATGTAATATGCAACATTTCCCAATTTCTGATTCCTGAACAATGTCACTTTAATAAGATGAATGAAAACACTTTTTTGTCTAATTTCCAATACGGCTTATGAACGGTTTCGGGGTTTAGCCCATTATCAAGTAAAACTAACTTACTAACTCTTGATAATGGGCTAAACCCCGAAACCGGTCATAAGAATAAATGAACGTACCTAAAGTGGCAAGATAAATGAAGGAACGAATTCATAAAGTGAATTAAAGTGGAAGTTTATGAACTAACTAACAAATATATCAAATATTTGTTAGTTTTCTCAATGTTTTCAAAGTCGCGATATTTGCATACCCCCATATAGAGAATATATGATTTCATATTCTATAAAGAATATAGATAATTGGTGGAATTTTCTTCGAAGTCCTTCAATATGTTGATTGCAACTAATATTTTCATCAATATAGAGTCCTAGAAATTTTGTACAGTTTTTGTTGATTATCTCATTAGTTTCAATTTGGATTTGTAAAATAACATTTTTCACTTTATCTTCGATAATATCAAAATCAGATCAATAATAAATAGGTAGTGTCTCCAAATAGCATAAATGAACCTTTCAACTTCAATGAATAAATAAAAAAAAATATTGAAAATTGTAAAGACCAAAATGTTGATCCTTGCGGAACTTCATGTCGTGAATATAAATTGTTCACGCTTGGTATGTTTATCACAAAATCTTCGCGCAAAACAAAGATAATGACAAAAAAGTTGACCAAATCGAGACCATTAATAATATACAGAGTAATTCAAGGCCAAATCTTGAAATTCAAATCCTGCAAACGGTGAGATAAAAAAGAGCAGAGTTGTTGGCTTAATGATATTCTTAGGGACAGTCAACAGAACACTTTTTGATTCGTTTAAAAAATGTTAGGAAAAAATTTAACCCAGAAATTCAATTTTTCTCGCATTATTCGAAGAGATATAAAAAAGGAGAACCACTTTCTCTGGAATCTCACAGTTCAGCAACCATCTTTTTTTTTCAAATGCGGTTTTGATATATCAATATTTTATTGGTGATTTATAATTTCTATGTGTGTGACATTGAATGCTTTGCACTATGTTTTCGCCTTCAGCATCATAGACATTACCCTTTCAATTTTCAAAACCCACCCGTTGAATTTTACTGAAATACCAACAGGCTACCCATAAATGATTGTATTTTTCTAATCTTTTCTACGGCTTTTCTCATATCTTTATATCTCACGGGAGACATGATATTCATAAAAAGTAAATCAAGGAAAGTTGAATTCAGCGATATATTTGGCCATTTCACCACTCCGTCATCCCCAATCCAATTTTCGGGGAATTCAACATATCATTAATATTTACTTATCGTACATTTCATTATTGCTCTTGTATTTCATTCTGGAAATCTATATTATTGAAATTAGCCACAAAAAATATTCTATATAATGCCCATTTTTTTCAAGAACTGATAAAAATAAATTGATGGATGTAGCCGTTACTACGTTGTTACAGTCCATTTTCTCAGTAGTCTTAATAAAGCTGAAATCCTGGTAGTAAGGAGTTTATTTTCTCAGGCGGGTAACTATAGTTTATAAAATTATCCTATCATTCAATAATTTTCCTGAATATTATTCAGTATTCTTCGACGTGGATTCAACAAAGACAGAGAAACGGTCAACTATTGTCTCTCGTCTCCTGCACATGTTAACTTTTTCTAAATAGGTTTGTTGATCGCTCGACCCACGAATTTTGAAATTTTTGGGGCACGGTGAAAATAAGATATTCAGTCAGTAATTCAGTGTACTGGAGATCAGCGACTTGGTATTGTTTAGGAGTTCCGTCGATTTGAGGATTATTGAAGATATAAATCATCAAATAATAATTTGTTTGTTGCTCCAATTGGTACCAATCCTGAAATTTCCTACTTTTTATAGATTTGTGCACTAAACTTTACTGGAGGAAATAGTTGTCTCATTATTTTATTTTTGAAACCTACTATTGCTTGAACCCTCTAATATTGAGGTAAGGAAACTAATCTTTTGTCTGCCGTGATGTGTTGTATGCTACAATTCGAATGGTATAATTTTTAGGGTTCCAGTTTTGGATTTTTCATTGCCTTGAAGGCACCACAGATCCTTTTGATTTATTGCACGGCGACAGATTACCTGGGTGGAACAGAAAGACGCTTCAAGCCCTGCTGCTAAGATCTTAGGTTTTGCCGCGGGATCGGAATTCGTGAGAATTATTTTGCCTATTTACAATGTTACAAGATGGATACGTTTGGTAAGCGAGTGTCTCTCCATTGTATACCTGAAATTTCTGCCCCTGGAACCACCGCTACAATACTTCAAAAATAAAGAATACCAGTGCCGATTGTTCGCCAATTATATAAAATTTTATCATCACATGAATATATGAGACCGCATTTTCTTATGTTATAACAATAAAAGTTTCATTTTGTGAGCCAATCATAGCTATATTTGGAGATCCATATATTAATGATATGTCATGAGATTAATGTAAATACCCACCAAAGTTATCAACGTGTATTTTTCAAATGATATTTAGTAAATCAGTGTTTTTTGGACATCAATTGTTGATAATTTACGATCGGTTGTTATTTATAATTGTCGATTATATTTCTTCCCCGTTTGGGTAAGTTAGAGGCGACACAAAACCGTATTAAACGGGTGGCGCCCCTTTATTTCATATATCATTTTTATTTTTGTTCCCATGCCCACACCACTGAGTGAGCAGGCGGGTTTTATTCACGAAACAATTCAGCGAATGTTATATCTATAGTATTAATTTTTTTTAACTCATTGCACATCAAATTCTATAATTGAAATATAGTAATCTGATATTGGAATTGCCCCGTAACAAGATATGTTGATGATACTGTTACTTCCATTCCAAAAATAAACAAACTGAAATATTAGATACTTTTAATAGTTTTCATCCAAAACTGAAATTTACTCTTGAAATGGAAGGAAACAATTTGTTAGCATTTCTGGATACTAAAATAATTAAAGATGCAAACCGAATTTTAAAGGTAGACTGGTATCATAAACCAACTTTTTCTGAGATATTTTTGAATTATTTTTCAAAACATAATTTCCACAGTGAAATTAACATAAGGATTTTGAAATCAAAAGCAATTGTCATTTCTAATTCTAACTTCCATAACAAAAATCTTCAATTAATTGAGAATTACCTAGTGAAAAATAATTTTCCTAGAGATCTTATTAGAATAATAATGAAAGAAAGAAGTTTCTCTTCTCAAAATACAGGGGTGAAACCCAAATATCACAAAATTCCATCTGTAGAAAATTTATCTAATGAACTTGGAATGCTACTCAGTACCGATCAATTTAAAGTGGCCTTTTTAAATGAAAACACAGCTGGAATATATTTTTTTTTTCGAAACAAAAACACCACAAGACATGCAATCTAATAAAGTGTACAAATTGAACTGTGGAAGCTGTCACAAATGCTATGTTGGTCAAATTGGACGGTATTTTAAAATACTAGTTTCAGAACACATGAGAGACTCTAAGAAACGAAAAATAAAACACCCCACAGCCCTCGTTGAACATGAAAAAAAATATGGACACATTTTTGATTAATATCATACAGCTATTCTAGATGTTCAACCATATTTATCCAAAAGACTCTTGAGCGAGTCTCTGATAAAAAAACAGACACCACCTTATCAGAATCAGAGATGAAGTCATTCGTTTGTTTCATGTCCCTTTGTGTTGGTGTTGTCTCGAAGTTGTTGTAATGTTTTTTATTTTTTTAAATGTATCTAATATGTCCGATGTTTTTTAAAATAATAATATCAACACGGAGAAACTACTTTCCGGTGAGTAATTCAATTTACCAATCATCATTTCTTATAAAATTGAAACGATACTAATCGTATGAATTTTGTGGGAGGTATGTTTATGAAAATACATTGTTACAGAGCCCTAAAGAAGAATTTAATTAAATTCGAAACATTGGCAAGAAAACAATTGTTTCTTTAAGATAAAATTGATCCTGTTACCCAACCAACCTTTCTTCAGATAAAAATAAGTACCTATAGATCTGGAAATTTTTTGATGAATTTGTTGATAAAATTACTATGGTACGATTCCGTGATACCAGATACTAAATTGTCAGAGATATTATTGCATTTAAATGAAAATATTGTTATCAAGGTTGTGATTCTATGTATTTAATCGTCATTTTTCCTCATCTGTTTAGTATAATTTACGAAGAATATTTCAAATGTTTTGAAAAACAAGTTAATTGTTATCAGCGGATGGAAAGCGGAAATTTTAATTAGTGGCTTCGTTCATATGCGAAAAAATGAATTAAGGAAAGCTACAGTGGAGTTGGTAGAACTAATCTAGAACAAGCATTAGAGTAGGCAAATGGCGGAAGTTTTAAAATCCCAAAGCACTCAACTCTCTGAATAAATAAAATTACGGTTTGTATCATAATTATGACTTGATATATCGCGTACGACCTTTGTTTTTGTTATAACTTCGTTTCTAGTTGTTTTAAATTCAGCAGCTATACATTAAAATATACGAATCAAGCTGTATGAAGAGATGAGTTATTCGAAAATTTTCCATGAAAAATATTCTGAAATGATTGTGATATTTTTTTCTTTTCTCTAGCAAATTCGATAAGATATTTTTATCATTATAATGAAAAGTTAATGAATTGAAATACCTCAATAGTCACCGTCATTCAAATAATGAAAACTCAATTCGTTTTACTAGACTTACAATGGATAAAATACTGATATTTTGAATGTTCGCTATTCAAGTCAGGTCAACTAACAAGCAAAAACATCAATAGGAATCTAAGAAAAAACAGTTGGATTAACAACTGTTATAAATGGAATACCAGTAGTATCTACAGTGAAATTGACTTGAGAAATATAATTCTCCTTGTGGACAAAACAAAAAAACCCGTTGCTCTAGTTTGAGCACATCAAGAACACTGAACAAACCGGAGGGCAAGAGAGAATGTTAACACAAATAAAATATAACTTTTTCTCAGAAAAGACATACTCAACTGAAAGAAAAGATACGGTCAGTTCTAGAATAGATGAAATAATAATAAGCTGTCGCCCCCATATGAACGACAACTCTCAGAAGTTGAGAAACTTGTGCGAGCTAAGGACTAACGAGGTCTTACCTTTTAATGTGTGATTTATAACATGGAAATAAAATATATATGGCACTAGTAACACTTATATAAACAGAAAAATTTAGGAAATGCAGGTACGTATTATTAATAAAATGAAGAATGACAAAAACTGAGTTCAAGAACCTGAAAATAATTCGGAAAATGAATTATAGTATGGATCAACAAAGAATTACCAACCGACTCAGCAATATCAACCTGGCTAGCAAAGACAAAATGATTTGATTTCTCTTACTAAATTGTAATGGGATCATCAATGCTTTGAAGACAGTGAATTTCGATATGGGGGAATAACTGAAGTAGGTAGTAAAGACAACTGAAAGAGATATACATCTAGAGACTCATTCCCAAATGTTTGAGCTGATATCTAAGAACTTTTATATTTGGTTCATCCATAATAACACAAACTTTTTTGGAAGAATTTGGAGTGCAGAATTTCAACAGCTGCTCGAGTGATGAATATATGAAGTAGTCGAGAAGATGACAACAGGTCGTGGAGGTCTATCTTTTGAATGAAGACATATATTTTTTTAATTCGTTTGAATCCAACTCAGTGTTTTCCTGCTTCCATACGGTAATAGAGGATTTAACTAGTTGAATTTTATAAATGACGTCTTTCAGAAACCCCCATGAAAAATCCAAATAACTTGAATTGGATGAACTTCAACATCCACTAATTCACATCTATCAGGAAAGATTCCACTCAAATACTAATGAACCCCGTTCCCTTCTTAATGTAACGGTCATTATCTCACCAAGGTCTGTCATTGCAGGACTAACAGTACCCTGTAACACTTGCAAGTACATTTTTTCTAGTAGAATGAAAATCAACATAGATTCCAGTCCAGGTTATTAGTTTCTCAGGATATTGTGTGTGGACTGAGTATGAGTTTTTATGTGACCAATGTCGACAGATATGAAGAATAACATTACCGTTCAGAAAAAAACGAACATTCATGTGAAAAGTCAGGTGTTGAAAAACAAATCCTGGTTATTTATTATCCATTCACTGAATAACTTGCAAAAGATAATACTGGTGAATTTATGGGATTTTTAATCTTTTCTGATATTTGTATGGCTTATACCAGAAACTATCATTCAAGTAGGATCAATACCGGCGTGGTTCAAAAAGAGCAACTTCTACACATTCGTTTATGAGTAGAATTATAAATCGAAATGATCACGGTCAAAATAATGTGAGATGATGAATAGAACAACATGATATATAT
>WOGR01010299.1:0-10975 GCA_015342045.1 Leptinotarsa lineolata
ATTTGCTACCAATTTAGACGTTGCTCGGTAAGAGCCAAGAGCTTCCAACGCCGCTTGACTGTCCGAGAAAATTTTTATTGTCTTGTGTGTGAGGTTGTATTCTACCAATCTCTCCGCACACAATTCAATAGCAAAGATTTCCGCTTGGAATACAGTCGCATAGGTCCCTAGGCAGGTTGGTATCTCTGTCCTGGGTCTACAACTGAAAACACCTGCACCAGAGCCTGAATGTGTTTTTAATCCATCTATGAACCAACAACTATCTGCTCTTAATATTTCCTTCTCCCAGAAGATCCAGTCCTCTCTACTCGGAAAAAGTACTGTATAAGGCAGTTCGTAGTTGACCCAGAACAGATAGCTAGACAAACCCATCTCTGTAAGCCAGAGAGCCTTGCCTGAGCCGTTTTCTGTAAAGCTTTCGGCCACCAAGAAATTGCTTCATAAGTGATCATTGGTCTGACAATCATAACATATATCCAATGGATTTGTTTGTAACCTCAACCTCAAGTTTTACCACAAATTCTTCGACATGTCCATAGGGACAGTTTGTATTTGTGTAAAACTTTTTCCAAGTGAAAGTTCCAGGTGAGTTTTTTATCATGGACAATGCCAAGATATTTCACCACCTTTCCAAATGGAATGATCTCACCATTGAGGAAAAATGGCGTTAAATTGTCCAATTTTCTCCTTCTGGTGAAGGGGATTATCACAGTTTTGCTGGAATTGACAGACATCTGCTCCCTCTGGCATCAACTATGAACCACGTCCATCGTACTTTGGAGGATATTACAAGCTACCCTTCCTGACGTGGACCTTGTCAAGATAACAAGGACATCTGCATAAGCTTGCAGATCTACTACTCTTCCAACGAGGGAATCATGCAGGCTATCTAATAGGAACGACCACAGAAAGGGAGATAGTACCCCACCTTGAGGGTAGCCCCTGGTGACCCTGAACCTAATGGCCTCGTTTTGAAGAATCGTAGTTGCAGTTCTGATTACCAGTATGGCATAGATCCATCCAGTTATGTTCGATTCTAGGCCTTTTCCAGCCAGGGCTGATCCTATAGATTCAGGTAGTGCATTGTCAAATGCTCCTTCAATATCAAGAAATACAGCGACCGCAACCTCCTTGTTGTCAAGGGATTGGGAGAATATTAACTAACCCGCATCTCAGAGAATTATTGTGAAGTTATGTCACCAGTTATTTACCAAATTTTATAGAATTATCGAGAGAAGTAAAATAAATGTGTTTAATTTTTTATAGGTATTAAAATCAAAACACATATTTTGTACTTTTATTTATGTTTTCAATAAATATAATGTCTGTAATTTCTTTACCTTTTTTGCATACCTTTTCTCAAATACGTATTTAACCTCGGCTCGCGAAAATTTTCAAATTTTGAAAAATGGCTCGGACTATCAAGGAGTTTGGCCACCCCTTTACTATAAAGATAATAAGGTGGAATTATTAATCATCTAAAACAAATATTATTCACTATAAATAATAAAATGTTTCATCATCCGAAGGCGATTGTAGATCGTGTAATTTTTTTTCTAGCTTCGTGGAGGTTTTAATTCAGTATTTCATTACTGCTAAAGGTTGTTTTTTGGTTTTGCTAAAAATAAAAGAACCATGTCACGATGAATTCTTGAAATAACGTATCCGCCACCATATTGAAAATAGTATCTATATTTTATTGTTACACTAGTTTTTTATGATACTCATACATCGTACTGCAGTTTAAACTCTCCGAAATTTAGTGAAATTTTTCAATATTTTAACTCAACAATTCATCAAATATTTCGACAAATCTTTCAATTTTTATCAGATTTGATAATTGCAGGCTGTACAACTGTGCAGAATGTACAGAAATCTAGAACAATTTCTTAATATACAGTAAAGTTTGTATTTGTTCCGGTTTTATAATATAAAAATCACTTTTCCATATATCAGAACTGCCCTGTCAGGAAATAATGAAAGTAACTTTTTTCAGTTCTGTTAAGTGGAAAAACTATGCCGGAGGTTTCAGTATTACCTATGAATTGTTATAGAAATGAAAATAAATATTGATTTTAACGATTTTTTAGAGTATGCTTCAATGGAGAATGCACATTTGAACAAGAATACAAACCTGTTGATGGAGGATGGGGTCCTTGGCAAGAGTAAGTACGAGTATAATATAAACTGATGAATTTTTGAACTAATTTCATTTCAATTTCAAGATTTGGACCTTGTAGTAGAACGTGTGGCGGTGGTATCAAGAGGTCTCATAGGTTTTGCAATTCCCCTAAACCAATCAATGGAGGTTCCTATTGCATTGGTGAAAACGAAAGATACGAATCTTGCAATTCTATGGATTGCGATGCAAATAGCTTGGAATTCCGGTAACTTCATGCTTCCAAATCAGATACCAGAATAAACTCAGCTATATTATACTTATATGTACATAAAATTAAATGGTTACCTATTCGAGATTCCTGCGATTAGTTGTTGATTTTTTCTTAAAGTTGAAGTCTATATTCACTGAAACAATTGAAATATTTCATAAACCGTTGCTTATCTTTGAAAATTTCTCCATTTTTTCTCAAATGAACAGTTATTTTAGATGTATGAAGGAAGCCATCTCGACATACTCAATCCAAAGGTCTGAATCAAAATTTATATATTCAGGTTCAACATTTCGAAGCTTTGTATTATTTTTTCAATTTCGCGATGTTTTCATGCAAGCAATCCTCTGGAATTTTCATGAGATATCTGAGGACTTAATAAAAGTGGATATGGATTTTCACTTTCACCATTATAATGGCCCTTGAAACATTCAAAACTAAAAAACAAATATTTGATTATTGCATTTTTGATAAAATTTTTCTACATAACTTTTCATAGACTAAACAAATAGAAGCATTGAGAAAACAGCTCTATCCGAGTATCGGAGTTTCTTAAGTTACGAAATTTTCCCGGTCTGAAATATATGAAACTCAAATATTGACCGAGGAGGAAAATTAGTTTTTATCGACCTTCTTTGGGTATTTTTACATTCCATAATCTGAAAAATATGAGAAAAGGAAGAAACACCTCCTTGCGGTTTGTGCAAATATTACAAAATGAATTGAATTGTATATACTTCTTTACGATGAACCAACAATATAATTCACAAACTCGATAAACGTTCAGACAGCTTCATTATATTTACTGAAACTCATCATATTGTTAAAAAATATTTCAAAACATTTGAATCCCACTTTTCAAAGTATTGGATAGTATTAGTATCATTTTATTCATAATATTGTTTCACCGCCGATACCCCTAATGGACCGCTTTTGAACGTGACTATGATGAGACTTCTGTATCATTTTCTAATCAACGTTCAAGACTTTGTTATGTAAACGACGATGAGTTGTTCAGGATAAAATCAGTCAGAAAATTACTCTAGAAGGCGAATTAGTTCGAAAGCAAGGCAAGCGAGTAAACAACTGACATATGTGTGATAATAATAAATTGTAATCTAATATAAGGTTGAATTATTGTGTTGGTCACTGTTGGTTTTGAAAGTCAGATTTTTTAATTTTAGAATTTAATTCTGCGAACTCTTTGTCATCATTTCTTCGGAATTTGTACTACCCATAATAAAATAATTTTTATTGCTCAGTATATTCAAACAAACTAAAATGTACCGATTTCTCAATAGTTTTAGATAAAACTGAGATTCGCCTATAATTGTCATTTGGTTTTTTACCAGCTTTGACTAATGGTTCAACTTTGGCTCTCATTTTAACAGTATAATTTCACAAATGTGTTTATTTCTAAATAGTTTTATGAAAGGAAAAATTTCCAGTGGAAATATATTTTTTCAGTCACACATGAAATGAAAACTATGTTTTTTCAGGGCAGTACAATGCAGCGATTTTGATGGAATTACCAAGGATTTTCCCAACCTTAGCAATGGCGTTCAGTGGTATCCAGAATATAATTTAGGTCAGTATCCCAATATGCTATACCAATTCCGTGAAAGAAAAATACCTTGGATTAACCGAATTTCTTTTCAGAAAGACCTGAAGATTATTGCAGGTTATACTGTATCCCAAACAATGTTAAACCCAGTTACCGGCTGAAAGATAAAGTACTCGACGGTACCAAGTGTGGTCCGTCGGGGTTTGGTATCTGCGTTAACGGTATTTGCAAGCCGGGTGGTTGTGACAATATACTCGATTCAACAGTGGTTTTAGGTAAGGATGCATCACCCAAAAACAGCACACAAATACTGGTGTTTCGACTTACTTATAACCCATTGACAATACTGACACGCAAATTTCAGTTCATGCCTGCTAAAGTGTTTGAAAAAAAATATTACAATAAAAAATAAACAAATATACAGAATACATATTTGGAAATCGTTATCGCTGGGAAGGTGGTTTTGTTCCATTGGTAGTGGGCGTGGCTTCGTTTCTATTCGTCGACTTAAATGATCCCTTTTACGAGTGTCATTTAGTGCAGATAGCGAAACTTTATTGGTGTTAATTCCCTGTACTTTTCCATTGTGATTGTTTTTGCGTTTTTGAATTTTCTATTGCCATTTATAGACTTGGGTAATAGCTATGGATTCAACCAGGCGCCTAGGTTTCTTCAAACGCGATTACGTGGGAACCCTTGTTGAATGCATGTTTTGCTACTGATGACTCGTCGGTATACCCTGCAGGCACGAATTTCTCTTGTGTTTAGAAAGTCTGTAATTTCTTTTCGTGGTTCCAATGCAGACCGAGTCACAGCTACAAGGGATCAGATATTATCACCAGTGTTACTAAGGGGATACTTCGTTGATCTTAGAATCTATCTGGCGGTTTTCTCTGACCCAAGTACCGATTTCACGTTGTATTTCTCCAGAAGTATCCTATTTCGATCAGTAACATTTTTTACATAGATCGGAAACTCTTTTCCATCAACTGGCTCGTTTAAAGTTGCTTTGGTATTCTCTTTCTTGGGTCGTTTCTCCGCTCGCCTGAATTCGGGAGATTCTCAGGTTCACATATGGTAGGACCCTCTCAACTGAAGTCTCGGCTAGTGGTTGGAGTTTCGATTCAGATACCTGTCTCTATGTTTCGACTTTCTGTGCATTTTATGACTTAATGTTCCATATTCTTGCCATCCAAAAAGGCGATAGGTCCTTGGGATTCCCGTTCCATTGTGAATTGGATTTTTGGCTCAAGGCAGTTAAGATGTAAGATCTGATTAGAGATAGAGAATGCCAAAGCAACTCCCAAACAAGCCAGTTATTGAAAAAGCATTTCTGCTTTATGTAAAAAATGTTACGGACCGAATTGGAAGAATTATGGAGAAACACATAGCCAATGAAACTGAGGTTTGCGAAGGATCTCGGTAGGCATGGGGCATACAGACAAGTCAACAGTAACGAAACATGTTTTCAATGAGAGTTTCCACGTTATCGCGTTCAAAGAGACTCAGGCGCTTGATAGAATTGAGTGCTTTCACCCAAGGCTGAATAAGGCGACAGAAATCCATAAACATAAAAACAATTTCAATGAAAAAGAAGGAGGAATTAACGGAAGCAGTTTAGACAACTTGTATGTGATATGATATAGTGACACATCCTAGTAAGAACGTATTTGGATTTTTAAATAACGTGACATTTAGTAAAATTTTCAATAAGAATCACATGTAGGTTGAGTTTCACATTTCGGTAGATGACATAATCAGAAAGCAAATTGGTCTCTTTATTTTCATTTCTTTAATACTCATTTGAAATGTATGATATTGCTGAACATGTGACGTCCCATCTTGAGAATCTAGTCAGTTACAAAGAAATTTTATATTTTCTATATTTTTCAATATTCTGAGTCTCATGAGATACGTACTTGTATATTTTAGGTGTCAGGTAATTGACATTTCGCTGTCCGGTCGTTTTCTCACATCTGGGTAAAAATTTAGCAAAATTTTTTCGCGTATTGTGAACATATTCGTGAACTTGTAATATAATTTATTCATTTTTAGTGGATAATAATATTTCCATACAGAAAAGTTGTCTGATGTCCATGATTTGGGCTTCTTTATATAAGTAATCACGTGTTTGCCAAATACACTACTACACTACTACTTCAACAAAACAAGTACTAACACCTCCATCTTATCCCAAAATTCTGTATGAAAATTGTCACGGTATTAACGAGAAGTGGATTATTATTAATTGTCTGATATCTATAAAATCTTTTAGACATAAGTTTTGGAAGGAAACCCCCTAATTTTTCAAGAAGCTGTTTCATGTGTCAAGTCCCATCCCATATGTCGATCTATTATGACACCAAGGTATTTCACCGATACTGCTGAAAAGATTTCTTTATTTAGACCTACCTTGAGGGGGCCTAGATATAGTGAATCGGCTGACATGAGATGTAAATGGTAAACATAAAGCTTTTGTGTAATTAATGGTCAGAATTATTGAATTGAAACTATTCTGAAATTTCTGGAAAATCAACTATACCCCAAAGTGATGCTTGAAACGATTGAATGAATATTGGTGAATCCTCCCTTACCATGTCATGATAACATATAATTGCTTATTTCTTCAATATTAGGAGAATATCTAAAACGTCTTATTCATTTTATTTTCAATTGGAAAATGTTCCTAACTCACCCAGTATAGAAATATGGAAAATTCTTTCATCCGAAAATCGGCATATATTAAACCATGACCTCTTTTTTTTTATCTCTTCACTTATCATTTTTCAGATGTTATATCAGCTTTTTCCGTATTACCACTATCAGTTTGAGTAAATCTCTTCGTCAACCTCTTATGCCATCAGATGATCCTTCTTGGAGTATTCCTTTTCTATTATAAAAGTATTTTCTCCGTCAACTGTAACTCATAAGAATTGTTGCTAGAATGTGTAGGTAGTCTGTATTTCTTGTTTGATTTCTCCCATCCTTCCATTAATTTTATTTGCATTATGATTTTACTGCCTCCACAAGAGGGAGTAGTATTGCCGTTTTTTTCTTTGCTCTGTTGTGTCCCATAGACCATAGCTGACAACGTTCTAGTAAACCTGTTGATTGGACTCTGTCTAATGGACAAAATAACTATTTCTTGCCTCTGATAGTTTCTTGTTTTGTTCCTTTCTCAGAGTCTGTGTCATGTTTGAAATTTCTTCTGCTTCATTTGATAGTATTACTGTTATGTTCAAAAGCTTTGTCCTCATCCCATTCATTTTTGTAACTCAACGTTGTGATGAACTTTTTCGCAAAGTTGATTTTTTTTTCTATGTTATCTCGGTATATGTTCCAATATTGACTATCATCAGCAGCAACCCAAAACTTGTGTCTAATGATTTCCTTTCTGGTATTTCTATATAGAAGAACATATAAGTTATTTCCCGATGGAGCATACATGTTGATGTGTGAAATATTTTTCAAATTTATTACATAGGCAATCATAGGAAAACGACGCAAAAATTCTCAAAATATTATGTACTACATAAGTACTGAAGGGTGCACTTGATTGGTAGTAAGGGCAGAAACTTAGAGACCATATAAAAATATATAGATCTAGCTATACCCAAAAAATGTTACATTACAGTATTATGAAATACTGCAATTCCATAAACCGCCAACTTTTCTTGCTGAGACTAAATTGAGAAATATCTAATGCTAAATAGATGAAATTTTGAGTATTTTCTATTATTCACGTTTCAAAATAATAATAATCGGATATTTATAGTTTTCAACAATGCATATTTATTTTAGACTGGCATAACCATCTACATCCAAAGGGGGTGCGTCCTGAGTTATAGTTGGTTTTTCTATCATGGTGAACATAGAGTTTTTAGGATTCTCTAGTCTCAACTTTTTATACCTTTCCTATTCCACATGTCATTGAGAACCATCTCAATGGTTACAAATGATCAAAATTTTTTCTGCTTCATGCGAACATTCTGAACAACACACGCCTTTATTATTTATCCTTAATTTGGGATATGAAAAAAGCTGAATATGGGGTACTCAGATTATGAAAATATAAATTTCACTATATTCAAGTTAACTTTACAATGGATAAAGCTCTGCAATGAAGCAAAAAGATAGACTATTCCGAATAACAAGATATAGATAAAACTAGTATCATTCTAAATAATAATAAGTCCCTTCACATTTCTGGTATTCATTCATTCGAATTCAAATTCGAATGAATCCAAAATATCATTTCGTAATTCTGAAAAATAGGTGTCCAGTTCTTGAGAAGATCCAATATTTACTAGATATTTCCGAAACATAGTTAAGAGTGGCAGTTGTATGATAAATCATTTGGAGAACCTCTAACTATTTTAATTGTACTAAAATTAGCTAACACAGGCTAACAACCACACTATATGTAGTACACCCATTTTTAACTAATACTCTTGCTTGCTGAATGTGAATGCCATGAATCCTTAATATTTCATTAGATGACGTTCATGTCGATGATAGTTGTGAAAAGCGAGATCTTCTGTTATTCAGATGACTGTGGCATTTGCGGAGGAGACAATAGCCGTTGCCAGGAAATCAGTGGAAACTACAACAAACCCGCCGATGTTTCTGGATATAACAGAGTCGTCAGGATTCCAAAAGGTAGCTCCAATCTAAACATCACACAGAATTCGTATCCATATATCGTCGATGAGAATTATCTTGGTGAGTTGAAAAAAACTTCTATGCAAAAATTAGCATTTTATTCATTTCATATTTTGCTTTTTCAAGCGAGTTTTCTAGTTTTGCGATTTATTATTATTATATTTTTATTATATATATGGAAAAAATATACGTTCTCAGAATATTTCTTTTTTAAAAGATGTTATATTTGTTATTTGACTATTTTGTTGTGAGCAAATTCAGAGTTCTACACACTGTTGATAAGGTGTGTGTTTCCTTATAGAGAAAATTGTTCTTATTTCAATCCAGTAATTTTGTGGGTTAGACTATGTCTACCCTGTCTACATTTTTATATGTTTTCTAAACGTCTACATTTTTTTAACTTGTGAAAAATTATAATTTGTAAAATTAACCAACAAATTTTACTGGTCCAGAAAAATGGACTACACGTTACTTTCGTTCTGAAATTTGACACATATAATCTAGCATTTTGAGTCTTTCATCTTGTAATATCAATTGTGAACTTTCAAGCAAATCATGTTGGTAGGAACATGGTTCGATTTCTTTCCTATTGGTGGTCGTCAAATACCTTACGTGACCCCGTACATACATTTCAGTACCATTCAAAAATAATAATCCCCGTTTTGAATCATTCATTCGAATACAAGGTAATGCCATAATTCGAGGTAGTTTTTAAAAAATTGAACAATTTTTTCGATATTTTAAAAAATAACTAGAGATAATTAACCATGAATCTTCTAGATTATGTTACAAATTAATGATTCAACTCTATCCAGGGAAGCTCTCGGTTATTGTTCATCTTAATTTGATTTCAACTTTCCCATAAAACACTGGCCGTTTATAATAGAAAAATTCAAACTGATAATGTGTTTAAGAATAAATGAACATGTGCAAAAATGCATTGCCAAATGTGAAAATACTCATTTAATGAATATTTTGTACAAGTTCTTCGAATTTTAAGACTTATCATAAATTATTACACTATTGTGCAAGATGCAACGTTTCCCAATTTTTGTTTTTAGTCTGCTTGGATGTAATTCCTGAAATATTCTCGTTAATTATGAATGAAATTATTTTCAGGGAATTTTAAACTACCTATATACGCTGATTCACGGTGGAGGGCACATTAGACACCGAATCAATTTGAAAATTTAATGGAGAGCATATTCGGACATTCTGTACCCAACTTTTCTTGATATTTCTCTATAACTATCTGTTACCGTTTTCGAAATATGAATCAATTTCAATTTTTTTTTTTTTTTTGGAAATCATGACCTCTAAAACTACTGATATCTTTGAGTTAAGGAATACTATGATACCGAAATTTGTTGTGGAGTTTGGTGGTACTTGGAGGCTTCCCACACTTCAGCGTAATATCCTTTACTTCAATACAGGGTGGTAGAAAATACAGTTTTTTCGTTTGCTTGAATAAGTGGCTGAAAGTTGATTATTTCCAATGGAACATCATGTGTATTATTACAAATTCAGAAAGCTGTTATAATTTGCTTTCTTTCTATGTATATCATGCGTATACCTGATTAGTCAAATTTCGAACTTATGAAGATTTATTCGTGAAAATGTCCCTTCAGAATGATAATACCATTCGGTATTTTGTGAGCAGGCTATTATTACTTTTTGACAGTAACGTTGGGACATTCTCCTAATAATATTGACATTTTCGTCACTTCAGAAGTTTCAGATACCTCCAAAACGATGGAACAAAACTATTCAAACGAAGTTCTTAAGAATTTGTTCATTATTTTTGGACGGTATGATAAAATTATCAGCAGGACATGTAGAAAGTTCAACGAAAGGTATCCGAATCTACCACAAATGAACCTCACGAAATTTATAGGAATTCAGAACAATTTCAATTCATTTGGATTAACTTTTAAAGGGTCAAGAAACTTGCCTCGGCCCTTAACTTCTGAAGACAACCAGATTATTGTCTTAGCATATTTTTACGTATTTCCTGATTCATCGAAAAGAAGTGCTGAAGAAGATTTGGTTAGGTATAAAATATTCATCGGTTCGAAGAATCTTGCAAAGACATAAAATGCATGATTATAAATTCACCAAAATTCAAGCAATGAAGCCTCAGAACCCTCAACAGATAGTTGAATTTTGTGAAATGTTATTGATACGCATACTAGTAAATTGAAAATCCTCACGTCACAAAAGAAGCCGGATTTCAAAAAAGTTTAGTTTTAAGGTCTTCTGCATGTTAATTGACAACAAATTGAGGTACGCGATATACGAGGAATCATTAACACCCAGAAGCTACCTGAATATTTTGGAGAATACTGTAGAGATCATCGTC
>WOGR01010300.1:0-10975 GCA_015342045.1 Leptinotarsa lineolata
ATCTGACAGGTCTTCTGACAGATCGATAAATACATTATTGCATTTATTTCGACTTTTTCATGGCCCTCTTTATAATACGCAATGAAATTGCCTCTTTTCATCAGTATTCAAGGAAAACTACAAGTGTGCTATATGGCTAAATTCAGAATTTAATACAAAATTCAAAAACCAATCGAAAATATTGGGTAACTATTTGAAAAAATTGGCGTCGGTGTCTCGACGCCCTAACGGATGACGTCTAGTGCTGGATCTCTACGAGTTTTATATGAGACACCCTGTATATTACCTTCAATCCTAATGCAGTTGAATTAGAAAATATAAAGGTTTATTCTCAGTCTTTATACCAAAAAAATCATGATGTGCTCTAGAGTGTTTCAGGACAAGTTGAGGGAGTTGAGTATTTCCCATACAGTAGTGATGATGAGAATAATCGATCTATCTGACACAAAAAATAACTCTTTGTTCACCTATATTCGATAAAGTCATCATTCGCTCTTAAAACAAAATTGGAGAATGTATTTCAATGTGCAGGCGTGAAGATGTAGATGTAGATGTCATGTATTCAGGTCAAACATATAGTCGGATCTCGAAAAAATTGATACGTGATAGTTCTTATATGGAATGAAACCAACATATTTCAATAATGCTGTGACGTAAACTATAGAACTTCGTCTGTTGTCTTCTTTGAATCCAACGACAGATCCACATATCGACTAGAATTTTGATGGCACTACATAATTATTTCTATATAAAATAACACATCAATTTAGGATATAGTTTTCAACTTCCCTCATAAATCCCTCAAAATGGAAAGATATATCATAAAATTTGAAAACATCATTTGTTGAAATGAAGTATTCTAATATCTCAAAGATAATCAACTATTCCAGTACATTATCAATTACCTGTACCCAGATCAAACTGATTGACTTGTCAGTTTGCTCAGTTGTTGTGAGTTATGATTATTATACTTTATGATTTATCCAATCACTTGGAGTGTATTTATTTCATGAACTACGAATTTTCATAAAAAAAGTAGAGACTGACCTTCTAAACTGTCTCCAAGGTTGAAGGAAGGTGGTAGAACGAAGTCTTCATTGGTCACAGTTTTCACAAACGGTATCATAACTAAAAACACTATCGTCTCAATTCTGAAAAAAAAAAGAATTATTATAAAATAATATTTGTTTAAAATAAGTCATTAGTATATTATGCAATGATAATGATGATAAAAATGTTCTGGGAGTGAAAAAAGTCATATTATTCAAAAAATGTGAGTACTGATAAAAAATCTAGGTCCAAAATAGGAGGGACCCTTCACCGTCGCGAATAGAATAGTCATTTCATCAAGAACTTCTCTGGATAGTCTAAGAGAAAACGTTATCCAAACTACCTGTATTTCTTTTTTGACCCATTTTTTGTATCGTTATATAACTTCAAGGTCATTTGAGCTGATAGGTGCATAAAATGCTCAACACCAAATATATTCAGTAGTCACTCATAATGAAGCACCGTCAAGCACTGAAAATATAAACAGTTTGGAAGAAAACAAGTGCGATGACAATATTCTATAAGTTAACATTTCATTGATACCTGTGATGCCCTGTTTTGGAACCTTTGGTGTAGTAATGAATCTAACAGGAGTTTTATCCCAACATTAAACCGTTATTTTCAACATCTCGACACGTCTTTTGATCACGTGTTGTGTGTTGATCACGTGTCGAAGTGTTAAAAATAACGTTTTGGTGTCAGGATAAAACTCCAGTAAGATTTTTCATTGATACCAACAAATAAAAATATATAAAATATTCAAAACAAACATCATTTTCGTTGCCTCAGAATTTTGGTTCCAAGGTTCAACAGCCATAACTCATAAGCATCCCTCACAAATTCATAAAGTTCACATCTGGTCATGGCAATTGGTATAAGAACTCAAGCATATAGACATATTCAAGTCAATTCTTTATATTTCTCAGCTTCAAAGAATGACTTTTATTGTATTCTCTTTTCATTCTGTCGTCTGAACAACCATTTCAAATATGTCTCTAGTTACATCGCATCGTAGAGAGAAGCCACCACTTTAGGTTTTTTGGCTAGGCTAGATAATGAGTTTTAATTGATTGGAAAAGCTATCAATGCTCCTTGAACTTGGGTTCTGAAGAGAGTACTGTGAAATTTTTGAAATTCTACCAACGTATTAGGCGGTTTGAATCAGAAGTAGCCTGGAAATTATGACTGGATATTCAAAATAGTTGACAGTTCTGTGTTTTTAGAAAACAGATATGTATATTTAACGAAGGAACTTTGAGTTGTTTCTTTCAATTGTCAATTACCGCTAAATGAAGGGACAGTTCAGGACAATACGCAATGAAAAATGTTTACTTGAATATCTCACGTGCCTCAATTTATGACTTCATTCAAAATGATTCTCCAACAAACTTTCCAGAATGTTGAATTTCATCAGTTCGGACTTCCATTGTCTAATATTATATAAAATAATTTGAAATCCCTGAAATAATCAATACAATTGAAAATTGAAAGAAAAGCTGAGATTGACAAATTTATTGAGCAAAAAACCCTGAAATGAATTTATAGTGAAATAAAATACGAGTACGAAAATAAAAAATTGAACAATCGAAACAAAAAATGATTGAATAAAATTAAAAATTGAGCGATTTCAAGCCACGATTGTTAGTATCCACAATCGTCTTCGGGTGATTAGTGGACTAATTCCTACGAGAGATGAGTATTTATGGATCATTCGAGTATTTTCACTTATCCACTCTTTCCTCTCTCCGCTTCACCGGTTTAGCGGGAGATGACAGTTTAGCGGGAGCTGGCCATTTTTTCCTTGATTATAGGTTTTCATATGTTGCGTATCTCTACGCTGGCTTGGCTGAATACGTTATTGGACACCATATATGTAGCTTCCTTGAATTTCCTTGTGAATCAGTGTTCCTCCTTGTATATGATCTCAGTTTGGGACCACTCGATGTAATGTTGATGAGTTCTATTCCTGATTTACTGGTTTCCCCTCGCTGTGTTTGTTTCTTGTGCTCGGCGATGCGGACTTTCAATGGCCTCTCAGTTTCACCGATGTAGGATTTTCTGCACTCACAGGGTATCCGTTACATGCAATTCTTCGAATGGCATTCCGCGTTTGGAGGCCTGAGTTTCGTAGGTCTGCTACGGATAGTGTTTCTGGATCTGAAGCAGGTTCTGATATTGTACTTGGACCCAATTCTTTCTATCCTTTCCGATGATCCTCTGATGTAGGGAAATGCAAGCACTGGTTGTGATGGTTTATCTTCCGTGCGAGGTTCTTGTTGTCTTTGAGCCAAAGTCTATTTCACCATTACTTTGGAGTACCCATTTAGTTAAAGATCATTTTTGATGATGCCTAGTTCTTTCTCCAGACCTTTCTTCGTATTACAGAGCCCGAAAGCACGATCTACTAGAGTCCTGACGATTTCTCTTTTAGTCGACTGATAGTGATTGGATTCGTGGTTCAGATACTATGTGAGTAGGTTCGTTGTGAACTTCTTTCCCCATTGTGAAAGTAATGGAAGGTCTTACGCTGTTGATGTGCTTCAGGAAGACGTCTAGTTCAGTATTCACATGGTAACATATTATCAAGGTGTCGTCAATGTATCTCAACCAGACTCGAGGTTTCTTGTGGGCTTTTTCAATTGTTAGAGTTTCAAACCACTCCATATATATGTCGGCTACAACTGGTGAAAGTGGCGATCCAATTGGCAGTCCCTCATCTCGTGTGGAGTTGGAAATAGCAGTTCCGTACACAGAATCCTAGTAATTCCATATTTACTTTTATAGGTAGGTTCGTTCTATCTTCCAAGTGCCCGTCTTCGGATAGCTTTCTCTGTATGATCTAGAGTGCTTCTTTGACCGGAACGTTGGTGTAAAAGCTTTCCACGTCGGTAATGATTAGTTGATCTTGCTCTGTGACTTCGATTGTCCCCAGAAGTTTGACAAAATGCTTTGAATTCTTAACAAAAGATGAAGTTTTTCCTTGTAAGGGTTGTATTATTGGGAGTAAAAATGTAGACAAGTTTTGAGTAGGCGCTGATGATCGGTCTGAGCGGAACATTTTTCTTTTGGATTTTGGGTAGTTCATAAAGTGAGGGGGCTTACTGTCGTGCGGTGTTAGCGATGATCTCTTCTTTTCTGAAAAATAGACTTGGCGTTTTTTCAAAGTCTGGTATAACTTCCTTTCAATCGATATAGTAGGGTCCCGTACGAATTTTCGTGTATGGTCCCTTCTGAAGAACCTTTTTAATCTTCTGTTCGTAGAGATTCGTATCCATTACCACAGTGGCGTTCCCCTTATCCGCAGGTAGGATCTTGATGGTGTTATGCTACGTTCTTTATTGCTGATATTAGATGTTGGAACTGGTTCTCGATCTAGCTGTTCTCTGATTTTCCATCTGAATTTTTCTGTCTCGGTCTGATCAATAACGGAACTGGTGGATTTCACTGCAGTAATTATATGCAATATTCTAGAATGTTGTACAAAGTTCCATAGTGCTTTGTAATCCACAAATATTCAAACGTACAAATCTACCCAAAAAAATGTGATTCAGGATGAAAATTTGTATCAAGATGAAGTAGTAGAAAGCCAAAAACTTTCTTTTCCAAAAATTCATATAATGAGTAATGAAAATGAACATTTAGATAACTTTTACCATTTTGATTATCCTCAAAATGAACTTCAATCAAATAACAACAACAATCAAGACTATTGTTCTCCAAATCGATATAAAATGAACAATTGATATTGTTTATATGAACTCATCAACACATTATGTTTATTCTCAGACAACGCCGATAAATTCAAGGATTTATCAGCATAAACCAATGCAAATGAATTTTAATGTTGATTCTGAATTATGTTCACATGTTTTAATTGATACAGGGAGTACGAAAAGTCTAATGGACCCTGAATCACCTGATAAATTCTACACAATTGAAATTTTCGATGAAGATTTTAATATTTGAAGTCCCCGTGGTATCAGTTATAATGACAAAGTGATTGAAATTTTATGGTGCACACAAATTTTATTTTTTCAAATTCAGCGACAAATATGATGGTACTGATAACCTAAAACAACTGAAATCTTCAGTTAATGTGCATACAAAATCAATTACTTCACGTTTTATGAATGTACCAATTATATATGTGAATCTAAAAAATGACAATTTTAACTACAGTAACAAGAAAATATTCTTTATAATGGCACCAAGAACATCCACAGTAGTTAAACTATCAGTAAGACAAGAATAAGGTATGTAATATCTTGATAACGTTGAATTTGCAAATAAAGCTGAACCATCATGAACTGTTGTGAATATTAACAGCTATAGAGCGATCATATAGAGTCAATCAAAATAACATTTTCAGAACCAATTGACAAGGACAACTATAGATTCTAAATGTGAGAAAACAAGGTCCAAAAATACACCATGATTGTTTGGTATGCAGTTCACTTTATTCAATCCAATTGTACTAAGATTATCATTTACAACCTTCCCTAGCGAAGAATCGGGATAGCTAGCTTCGAGAAAATTATCTCGAGATATCCATATCAAATCTGGTATATTGTAGTCACCAAATACTAGAAATTCATGATCAGGATGGGTATTGAATAGTTCGGAGACACTTTCAATATGATCATAATATATTCGCAGGTTTGATTTTAGAGAAAAAAAAATATATATATACCGCTCAATAAGAATTCAATTTTACCCACTTTTAGGCAGATGAATAGTTGTTCTACATTATTCAATGATGTATTCACATATTTGTTAGATAAATTTTTGCATGTTGCAATTAATATTCGGCCTCCTTTGTTTTTTTCACTGGTAAGAGCTGAACGATCCAGTCTGTATATAATAAAATCAGTAAAATGAAGTTCATCATCAAAAATGTCTTCATTCAGCCGGGTTTCCACAGGTATAATGATATCATAGCTGCAGATGTTCATATTATATATTAATATATCCAATTTAGTTCTGATACCTCCGACATTCTGACAATATACTTTCAAGGACTTAAGTAGTTTTTTACAGGTTAACTGACGTTTGACCAGCTGGGGAAATTATAATTCTGGGAACACCATTGAAATAACGTATGCTCAAATTCGCCTCACCTTCTTTCTTTCTCTCCAAACGTATAAGCGTTTGATCAGCGCTTATTCGAATGTTAGGATTCAGTGTCATGACCTTTCTTCTGCTCTTTATGCAGGTAAATGCGGCTTTCTCATTTTCGAAAATCACTTTCAGATGGCGTGGTTTATTTTTTGGTTTTCCCAAACGAAAAACTTTGATAACAGCAGAACTTATTTGTACCGGGATCGAAATATTTATAGAATTCTCGATATCGTGAGATATTCTGTCTTTGTGATCCGGAAGGTTTGACTCTTTCAGATTGTGAATCAAAATGTTTTATGACCTTCTTGCTCTTTCTTGAATTTCATTATACAATGTTCAATGTTTCAGCATTGAGGGCATTTCCAGGATTTGATTTCAGTAACCTTACTTCATTTTTCAAAATCACAATTTCCTCTTCAAGTTTATTGATTTTTCGGAACAGCTGAGAAACTTGTTTTAAGGATGTTAGGCACTCATTAGAAAAAATATAAGCATTCGTTTTTGAAGAGTAAAAACTCTAGCCTCAGTGGAACTCATGATGCTGCATTTCTTTGTAGCATGAGAACAAGTTTTGCAACTATCACACTGCACAAATTCATCCCCATCTTCCTTAACTGGTGATTTGCAATGAGAACAGTCAATCGTACCACTTTCAGGCGAAATTGGCTTTTGGGTACTCACAGTTTACTGGATGATGATATTTCTTTATTTACCATATCTCCTTCCGCGTGCGCGCCACTCGTATCCTCAAATGTCCTCATGGCCTCATTTTGTCCTCCGCCTAAGGTGTTTCGCTTCCTGCCCAGGCTCACGCAAGAATTGTCAGAATGTTGCGCTTCGAAACTTGATGGCGTTCTCTTAGGTTTACCAACAGCCTCCTGTAAAACTTAGGTTTACCAACAGCCTCCTGTAAAACTTAGGTTTACCAACAGCCTCCTGTAAAACTTTCATGTAAAAACCAGGTAAGAGCAATTCTGTTATCATGGATAACCCGTGAATTATCCTAGCTGGTTTTTTCATTTACTAAACGCGATTGCGTTTGCGCCGTTCATGGAAAATATCAAGCGATTCATATATCGACTCGTATTTATGGGGCTTCTAAGTGCCGTGACGTCTCTCGTCAACGGGCTTTTCGGTAGAAAGAACTTGAAGAATTTCTGAGACAGGCTCCTGATATGTTCAGTGACAGTCTCAACTTCAGCAAGATCAACCAATGAAATGTATCTGTACTATTTGTGCGAATACGAAGCACCTTATTCTGCATCGTCTCGAGTATTCGTAGATGAGTTCTCTTCAGGATGCAGATTAGGGGACAGGCGTGCAACATAGCTGGTATAATCACTTGCTTGTAAATCAGAAAATTATTGTCAACACTGAACCTCGAGTTCCGTACGTGAGTTCTACCACGGTATATAGGGAGAGTTATGCAATGGACTACAATTCTGTAAACATTCTCGCAAAATGAAAAAAAATCGAGATTATTTGTTGATATGGCTTTCACATCTCAAAACTGTTGAAACAAAGAACTGAATTTAAAAGTAGACAAAACATCAGACATGAATGACCATTACCTTGACCAATTAACCCAGAAAATAGCATTGAGACGAAGTCAACTTTTCTTTCGACAGAATATGCAGGTTTTGGCCTAAGCAGGCAGGCCTACATTTGGCATACTAGGTCTGCTTTGAAAAAGTTGCAGTTAGTTATTCAGAAAATCACACTGAATTTTAGTAATTGAATTGAATTTACATACTTGAGTCGAATTTCCCTCATTCACATCATAGCCAGTGTAGTTATGTATATTGGTGTATAATTTAAAAAAGCCACTTTGCAGTCGAAGAACATTTTTGATCGTTTTCGAACTTTACACATACCCTGTATGTAGACATGACCCAAGGAACTGTTCACAAAAGTCAACATTGCCATTTTATGATCATTCTCACACAAAATTTCATAATAATCATTACCTCGTGCCCCGTTCAAATGGCTCCCATTAGAGATTTTCATTGTTATCTCTATTCTTTTGATAAACTTTGTTTCTCATATTCGAAAATTGTTCGTCAATTACTGTTGACTTAATTTTTCAGTTTGAAATAAAGTTTTTTTTTCGGTGATTTCTCATTCAGAGAAATCACCGTTTTCGTAGAAGATTGTATTTAACATTTCAAGTTTCATATTGTCATTATTATATATTTAGTCGAATAGGGTACCCTCTCGAATTGTGAATTAAATTGAAGGTAGCTTGTGCCTTGATTATCGAAAGCATATGTTTGATCGATACTCATTTCAAATCCACAATTCTCAATTGGAGTGAGATTAAAATAGTCTTTTTCAAAAAATCACTAGACTGGTATTTGAAAGAGTCCCATTATGATGGGATTCAAAACTGATAAGAACATCAACTTCAAAACCCGACAGTTAATTCTTCATTATCAAGATCAAGCAGATGCAAATTAATGGTTATTTTACTTCTGTTTTGATGTTTCCATAGTTACGTGTATCGTGGAATAGCCTATAAAATTTGAACTGATACCACTATTGATAAGTCACTATGATCTACAGATTAAATTGTGACATTGAAATGTGTGTAGTTATAATGATGACATATTGCATGAGGTGTTGCCGGTTCGTCAACGAGAAGAGAAATGGTATTATTATCAATATGTATTATTTGAGAAATTTAAAAACATTATTTCTAATCTGAGTACTTCTAAAAACAAGAGAAACTTGTTACGGATGATTAAACTGACATAAAAACAAACCGTAAAAACATGATTCAAACTATGAGTCCAAGAGATGTGAGGGTCATAAAGAGAGAGAAAATGAGACGAGTTATAATAATAATAATAGAATCCCTCTGACGGAAACAGAATAATTTATGAAGGAAAATGTGTCATTACATACAGTGATTGAAATCCTAACTTGAGACAAATCTATAAAAAAGAGAAATGTTGAACATATAGCTGTATAAAACAGATGAACAGTTGAAAGGTCGATAGCCTATAAACTCAATAACTAAATGAAAATGTGAGCGGTTGTTGAACTTCAAACATAGAAAAGAAAGACAATAGAAAATAATTTGTAAGTTCGAGGAAAGTGACATTTTCAATTATAGTAATACATGTGGTACAGAAAGGATTATTGTAATGATAATGTGATGAAAACACTTTGAGAAGAAGCTGTGAACCTCAACTAAATATGGAATCCCATTCTGAAAAGTTCAAGAATATCAAGCAGCATGACGGCAGGTAGAGAAGGGCCGACGAATGTTACTGACAATTTACCTAATACAGGTGAAGATATACGAAAACCAAACCACCTGAGTCACCAGAGTCACCAGAACACGCTTCACGCAGCCGTGATATCCAATCATCGGAGATAACTCAGGATGTATTAACCTCTGAAGAAGCTAGCCACTCGCGCCAGCGAAACGTCATGAAGAAATTTCAAAAATCGATGGCCTTCAACCCGATAAAGCGTGACCTATATCAATACTTGTTCCAGAGTAGACATGAAAAGTCGTTTTTTTCCTATTCCTGTACAAAATATAAAAATCGCCTGTTACATTTAACTAAATATTCAGTTACTATAGCGAAATAGTTTCTATCAATTATTTCGAAAATTTCATGTTGATTCCTTATTATATCGAAGTAGTTGTATGGGAAAGAAAATTTTTGACTTTTTACTTTTCTTTCTTTCTTTGCCAAAAATTAATCTCTCCTAAAAATATACCCTGTCAATTTAAACTAATATGTATATATTTCGTATCCACGTATGTTTCAATTTTTCATTTCCATTCTATTCAGGCACACATCCCCTAATTCCCAACATGGCATATGTTTCAAATGCGTCAAATTTCTCCTTTCGCTCCCCCAAATGACGAAGCGTTCGTCGTAAGAAAATCCCTTGCTTTAAAGCTTTATTTATTCATTACATTATGCTGAAGCTATTCACGAAACTCCTTCAAACATATTTCATGTCGTATGGTTTACTTAACAGCTTATTCCCGGAACCAGGAAGCGAAGAGCGGGAATACTAACATAAACTATCTGGCAAAACTTGAAAATCACATCTGAATCGTGCTGATTTAAATTTCATGTACTCTACAGGAGTCGAATTATAATTGTTGAAACATAACTCAGTTTTGCGTTTTGCATTAGTTTGGAATTCAAATTTAGTTTACACAAAAAATTCGCTGCACTAACCGCTTGTTGTAAACTGATAGGTACTGTTTTCTTTTAAGAGTATTTCACCGTTCAGCTATCGATTATATCGAACTAGTTCTGGAGTCTCAACTATTGCAAGTATTTGTCACTTGACACAGCGGTTCCTACGAATTTCGGTAATTATCCGATAGATTACTCTTTCTCAAAGTGGGCGATAACGCCCTGGAGGCTTATAGAGGGGCAGTAAAGGGCACAAAGAAGATTGGGGGGCATTGAAGCGGTTCAGGGGGGCGATGGCTAATTTGAAAATGGTTTTTTGCATTTAACACAAACTTTACCGCTTCTTTACGCTTAACGCGCGTTTCCTGGTGTAACGCCATCTAGAAGACCAGATAGTAACTATTTCCTGTTCGATAGTTGTTAAACTATACGATAGATGGCGATAAGCTTCAATTCGTAGCGAAAAGTTTCTAGTCTCCATTCTCGAAAGTACTAGGCTCGCCCCGTGCCTCATATAAAAGCGCGCGCGCCATCCAGCCAGTAATTTCTAAGGCACGGGATAGAAAACGCGCCTCCCCTTGACCCGACATCTCCCGAGGAAGTAAAAGACATCATGAGACGTCTTCCCACTCGGAAAGCCC
>WOGR01010301.1:0-10975 GCA_015342045.1 Leptinotarsa lineolata
TTTATCTTGACGACATTATGATCGCTGGTGCGACTCCGGTAGAGGGGTTTGATAATCTTCAGCGTGTACTTAAGGCACTTTCTACCGCAGGTTTTTCTTTAAATACCAAGGAATGCCGTTTTCTTCAATCATTCCTGGTATATCTTGGACAAGAAATCTCAGGTGAAGACACCCTGAAGAGGCCTATAACAGGGCCACTATTATACTTAAGAGTAAACTTTGTAATTACCATACCTAAAGTGAATAAATACGTTGTTCAGTTCAGTTCAGGTGAAGACATAAGACCCGGAAAAATTAAAGTTGAGCGGATCCAGATAATGTCAAGCAAGTCCGTCAATTCATAAGCTTGGCAAGATACTTGAAGCTTGTTCTCCAGTTTGTTAGTAAAACAGCATGCATAACTCGTTCAAGGAAACAGGATGTATCATTTCAATGGGACCAGGAGTAGGAGAAGGCACACATATATGTAATAGATTGTTTAACGTCCAGACCATTGCTGGTCGTATACGAACCAGAGTTACCCACTTAACTGCATACCGATTTACTCATACAAAACACGAAAACCAGTAGAAAGTTGTCGCATATTCCAGCAGATGAACAACAGATAGTGAGGCCAAATATCATTAATATGAAATAGAATCTTTGGCGACAGTACAACCCCTTGAACACTTTCGTACTTTCATACTCAGTATAAAGTTCACCATTCACTCTATCAAAACTACAGCTTCAAAATATAGTGTCCCGAATAGCCCGTTGCTGGGTTTATCCCCAGGATCTCAATTTTGAGATCGTGTACCGCAAGGGAAATAGTATTCCACATGTCGACTTCCTGAGCAGAAATCCCGCCAATGCGGTTCTTCGAGTCTCACATAATAACTGTGTTTACACTAAACAGGAAGGAAATGAAGAGATTCAGAATTTATTACACAAACTGAGGGATGGCAATCTCGAAAGGAACCAGTATATTGTAGAGGACGAAATGTTATCACAAACACATCAATGCAGATGAAACGGTTAATTTGCAATTGTTCGTTCCCAAATGAAGTTGTTCAGGCTCCCTTCACATATTTCATGATGAACAATGTAATGTTGGATACAAGAAAAAATACGAGTCGATTGCTGAACACTTTTGGTTGGAAACGGACAAGTTGAACGGTACATGCGGACTGTTAGAAAGTTGTTGAAGATCGAACCAAAATGAAACCAGAATGGCCAAGTGAATTATGGAAAATTCAACTTGTTTTTAAGTCGAATATTCAGAAGTCAACAAATTCAAGTCCGCTTCAACTTCTTCTGGGAATACAGGGTTCAACTTCACTAATACAAGCTCAAGAAATGTGTCTAAAGGTTTACCTCCAAAACGAAACCGTTTTTTGAACCGACAACGAGTGGCCGAAAAACTGTCCACAGTTCGCGACCTTGATGATATTGACAAAAAAAGAAGGGACAACGTGAATTACTCAATAGACGATTTCGTACTAATGCATCGCGACTCCCAGATGCACATCAGTAAGAGCGACTACGAGTTCCTTGAACCCTATGAGGTAGTGAAGAGTTTGCCAAATGGTCGGTACGAAATTAGTACATAATAGATAATATAAAAAATTTCTGAATATATGTTAAGTATGCATTCAATATTGTTTGGACCCACGTACACCTCTTTTATGTCTAATTCAATGATTTCGAAAATAGAATAGTATCTATAATTATATTCGATGAATTTCGAGATCTTGACACTTAACTTACTGTTCGAGGTAACTATTCAGTATTTCCTTCCTTCACTACTTTGGTTCACTCTTTCTGCAGGTACTGTTTGAAGACACTTTTTGATACTTTCTCAATATTTTTCGATTGCGGGTATGCCTCAACTCATTGGGTATTTCAGCCTAGACAGTTGGACTCAGATAAGACAGAAACTTTTGGTATTCGGTTGTTCCCACCCTTGGTATTCTTGTGGTTTTTTTGTCTGGCTCTTATGTTATGAGTCTTTTCGATGGTAGTCACAAATTGTCCATATAATCTGAAGTCATTTTTTCCTGCCCTAACAAGTAATTGCATTTCTCATAATCATCCACTTTTTTAGTTTCTATATTCTGTTCATCAAAATCTTGGATATATGGATCTATATTGAATATTTACAAATAACAATTCACAATTTGAAGTTGGGTGTTATAGTACAGGATGTTGTATGCATAAAACTACATGTACAAATAAGTAATTGTGGAAGTATTAGGAACTATGTCAAGGTTATGATAAGAATAAAAAAAATTATGGTAGGCATTAGTAAGGTTTTGGATTATTTCGTAGTGTTTTGGTTCCTCTATATCTATTCTGAGCCAAGTTAGACTCTGGTGTTGTATTTGCTACGGTCATTTTCTTATTGAGAGTTTTTTTGGGGGGCACCTGTATTTTTGCTGTAAAGTCCCCTCTACAGTTTTATTCATTTCAGAATCTGCAGTATTCTCAATTACATTAACGACTCCAGAGGTTATTTAAAAAACAGATTAGTTTTGCTCTATATCATCGGGTTCCGCGAAAGTAGGTATGTTTCTTCCGTGGGGTTGAGAGGCACTATTTGCTTTTTTGTTAGTTCGAAGTTCTGTTCAATATATACAATACATACGATATATACAATAAATACAGTTTATTACTTTCTATATATGCTTTGTGGTTGTTATTCCTTGCACATTTCAAGTGTTGACGAAGGATTTCGGGGTTAGCTTGGTCTTCTGGATCGAAATTGTGCGTACAAACTATGCCTGTATTTTTCAGATTCCTGATATTTTTGAAGACTATGAGTTTGTTTAAGTCTGAAAAAAATTCCAGAATGATCGTATTTTCCTTCCCGAATCTGTGAATGTTGCTCATTTCGTTTTCAGTTGAGTTACTTCCTAGAAGCTGGTTCAACTTGGTAAATTTTGATTGAGTCACTTCTTCATTCGTAGTTTCTAATCCGAAAGTGACAATGTTGCGCTGGCGGGCTTTTCTATCCAATTTCTTCAACTTTGTTTTCATGTTAATGAACTTTTTCTCCAGTTTTTGTAATTTTCCGTTCAAGGTATCATTTATGGCTTTTGTTTTATATCTTTTCTGTTTGTATTGATCAATTTCTCTAGTTTTACCAATGAGCAGTTGTTAGAGATTTCATTCATGATAGGGCCAGTCGAATGTTTGGGAGAGAAGCCCAGTGACTATTTATTTTACTGATAATTTCATCGGCTCTGTAGTTTTTTGGTTTATGGACTACTCTATGGTCGAAATACTTATTACTCTGGTATGAGGTTTCTGTGTTTTTTATTGGGTTCCCATTTCTGTATTCACAATTTATCAGACTTCTGGATTCACTAGGTTTCGATCATTTTGTTCATTGGGTCACTTTTTGACATGAAAGTAAACAATATTCAGAAAATACTTTTATATTTTCAAAAGATACGAAAGTATATTTACACTGGAATTTTGCGAACTTCACGGAGCGATCTAGCACTAGGTATTCATTATTAGGCTTACCACACACACTGGCTGTGTGTGGTGGCGTTTTTGGTCTCTACTCCGCTAGTGATTAGAGAAAGGTAAAGCTGAGGTGTGTACATGTTTTGAATAAAATTCGTTTTTGGTTTCTACTCCGCTAGTGATAGAGCCAGGTGAAGGCTGGGGTCTTTACATATTTCAAATAAAGTTCGTTTGGTCTCTACTTCACTAGTGGGAAAGTCAGATGAAGGCTGAGGCCATTATATGTTTGGTCTCCGTTCCGTTAGTGACAGAGGCAGGGACAAGCTGAGGCCTTTTCTTGATTTGATGAATACAATTTTTCATTCAATTCAAGTATTGATTTTGCTTTACAGATTCTTCTTCGAGTGAAAAAGGCGTCGAGAGCGTCGCCATTGTCAGAAAGGTCGTGTAAAAATTGATCACCCGATGAGGAATATTTTCTCGAGCCTCTGCCGGTCAAAGAAAGCTGAGATGTTGAATCATATTTGCGATATCAAAAGGTTTCTGCTTTTGGAATGATTCAATGAAATATTACTCCGAAGATTATGCAGTCATTATGAGTTTCTCCGTACTCGGATACAGAAGCCACTCATATTTACTCGATGTATGTGGTTAAGCTATGTGAAAAGAAATTAAAGGTGACATTCAAAGTGCGACCAGTATTTGTTTATATCAGTATGTATGATAGTTCGGGTCAAACAAAATTTTGAAGCAGTTATCTTCAACGGAATGAGTTGAAATTTTGCATACACGTTTAGTTTTGATGACAAAGCAATGGTTACTTGAGATGCGTTATTCTGCATCCAATAACGAAAATGACGGATTAGTTTTTTTATGCGCTTCATGAAATGGGTATCTAAAATACTATGAGGCGTCACACTAAATCCAATATGGCAGACTCGCAAACATGATGAACCATATTTTTATGCGACCCTATGATATGGTTATCAAATGGAAGGGTTCAACGAGAAATATTCAAAATGTGTGCCATACCAATTTGGAGAGTTATAACCCGGCAAGAGTTATGAATAGTTCGGTAGTGTTGGAGTGAATAATGTTGTTGGTATCGACCATGTGACCACGATGCATTGAATGAAATGAACTGAAACTAAGAAAAAAAAACAAGCTGTAATGAAAAATTCTTGGAACTTTAAATGAACTTCGAATCAAATCCATCATTTTACTACAATAGACAATTCAAATGATAAAAATTCATCACGAGATCCACGAAGATTATTTTTTTTAAATAGGTTGATGTCGCTGCAAGCTTTTATATCACATACATTGTGTAATGTAATGAATTGATGGATTTGATATGATAAATGAAACCTTGTTTTCAAAACTGTCTCATTACTAATAATTCATTTATTATCTCGACACAATAGAAATGTTATCAAAGTTTTCAGAATCAGTTCAAAACTTGAGTTTCTGTAAATAAAAATTAAGATAGTCAAAGGATGTTACCTTATGATACCCCACGGTAATGTTATTTATCATCAACTTGAAAAAATATTGTTGCTTTCTGTACAAATAATAGATCCAATGATGAAAACCCACATTTTAATGTTATCAAACTTGAACTGAAAAAAGAGAGTAATATGAAATTATATTTTCGAAACATTTTTTATACAGCCAATTACCTCAGAAACCTAGAACAACAGCTACCTACTCTTCAATTAGTATGTTGCAAATTATTGATTCAATCCTAATGTGATTATAACCTGCCGAACATATATGTTACGCATAATACTACTGCATTTTATAGTTGAAATAATGTATCTTCGAATGATATATTCCGAATTGAATGGTTAGCGAATGTCAAATTATGGAGCGGGTGATTTTTGGGTGGAATTTGTTATGATATAAGTTATTTATCATATTAGTAAATGAATATTCCAAGATATAATTCTGAAATGATTATCTCTCCGAACTACCTAAACAGTAGGCTTGGGTAAACGACTGTCGGAAAACAACTACTTCCTTGGCTAAGACCACGCTGAATATTGAATTATATCCGACAGGCATTTATGCAAGATACCACATAGAGGTTAGTCTCGCGGATGTTTCCCGTTCATCCATCAGCAGGACCTTACTGAAATTATTCAAGTAAATCACCTGCAGACCGTGGTTTCGTAGTACAGGAAAGATCCTAACTGGACAGCAAAGTGCCAATGGCTCGATTAATTTCAACACGGTTCCGCTACGTATATGAAACATTCGTTTTAGAAAAATATTTTTAACTAGTAACAATTTCATCTCCTGAAGAAAGTCCCAAGCGCTATTTAATCTCATTGTATTCAATTGCATCCCATTCTGAGCCTCCATCTCACCACTTTGACATCACAATGATATTGAAAGGACCTTCGAGGGACTGCATGGTGCATAAATATCATCATTGAAAACAGACTCGAAAACATTTTCGAAAAAAACTGTTATTGTTATGGCTTCGAAATTTGCATCTGAACGTCACCTTGAGAAGGAATTGCATACATGGAATAACCTCAGCTGCTTGAACTTGGGTACAGAGGTATCCATGTAATATCGAACTTGAGCACAGAGCATTAGTAGACAGACACAAGTGCTGAATAATTGCTATCGACAACCTCTAACAACAAATGATGAATGTGGTATGTCCCAACACTGTACCAAGTACACCACACACTTCGCTGATAGAGTGTCAAGAAAATCACTGCCCTTATCTGTAAGTACGTCCTCGCACCGCAGGGTCCTCGTTTAGACAAAACGCTATGATGCGATCGAGTGTAATGATTTTCCAAGAACCGTCCTAGCATAAGTGCCAACTGAGACTTGCAGTGCGTCCTCTCGCCACTGATTCTCCTTACAGATTGAACGTGTCAATGATATTAAAGTTACCAGCACCATCGTATAGAAGTGAACAACAAGTAAGTTCACTCCTTGTCGACGTCTTTGATGTATCGTGTCAAGATTTCATTTTCTGCCGGGCTGTGGCGGCGTGTAGTGAGGTAGGAGGGTGCAGGCTAGAGCTATTCTTGGATCACTCGCTCCCACGACTTAGATACATCGGCTGAGCGTAAAATAAGAGATGGAGATCTTAACCCAAATATGGCGGAGAGTGAATTCATTGTGTTTACTCCAATACGGTGCCAGCACGCTCACACACACACACACACACACACACCCACACACACACACACACACACACATTCAGGGCCAAGTCATAGGCGGAGAGTGGCAAAAAGGGTTCAAGGTCAAAGTCAGTGTGATGGCACTGGAGAGAATACAGTTGGGGGAAGGTCCAGATACGGCTTCAGCACCCTACTCTCACTAGTTAAAAATATTTTTCTCAGATAAAAATTTCAAATATGTAGCGAAACAGTATTGAAATTAATCGAGTTCCAGTCACTTTGCTGACTGGGTGGAATCTTTCATGTACTGACGAGAGACAATACTTTGGAACCGTGGCCTACGGGTGATCTACTTGAATAATTTCAGAATGGTCCTGCTGTTGGATGAACAAGAAACATCTGCGAGACTAACCTCTGTGGGATATCTTGTATAAATTTCTGTCAGATATAATTCAATATCCATCGTGGTATTACCTGGGAAAGTAGTTGTTTTCCAACGATCTATAATCAAAGCCTACTGTGTAGGTAGTTGGAAGATATTATTTTGAAACTTTATTTCGAAATATTCGTTTTTATATACGTCTGCATTGTTATCACTTCTGATTTCGAATAGAGTTTTGGTACATAGGATGTTTCTTCCCCACTTGAGGCTTTGTTAACGAGATGCAGTTGTTACTAGTAGGGTGCTAATGCCGGATCTGGACCTTTTCCCAACTGTACACCCCAATGCCAAAACACTGACTTTGACTTTGAACCCTTTTTCCACTCCCCGCCTATGACTTGACCTTGAGTTGCGTATGACGTCATGAACATGAATCCCCCTTTTGACGCTCCGCCTATGATTTGAGTTCAAAAGCCGCAATGATTTGATCACTGTGGGTCACACGTTACGTGACCTTAGGAATAACAGCCGATTCTAGACCTCCTCCTTCTACTAGTAACGTTGCATGGTACATGTACCTGAATGTATGTGTGCAGTTTCCGCTTGAGCGTGCTGGAAATTTGAGTATCATTGAGGCGTTCAGTCCGTGAGGAGACTCAGTGGCGAGAGAACGTACTGCAGGTCGCAGCACTCGACCCTCTGATAGAATGGTTCTCGGAAGGTCATTACATTCGGTCGCATCAGAGCGTTGAGTTTGAACGAGGACCTTGCGATGCGATGTACTTACAGATAAAGGCAGTGCTTATCTTGACACTTTGTTAGCGAAGTGTGTGGCGTACTTCATGCAGTGTCCCTTCCAAAGATTACTCTCAGACGTAAATTTCAAGGTCATAGTAACTACACTTTTTACTGAAAGTTTTTCAGAGTCTATTTACAAATGATGATATTTAGGCTCCAGGCAGTCGCCTGAAGGTCCTTTCAATATCATTGTGACGTCTTAGTGGTGGAGTGGAGGCCTGGAACGGAATGCCCATGACTTAAATAGCGTATTTGGAGTTAGAGGGTGCTGCGAATTGACAAAAAAACGTTTAAAATTTGAATAAAAATCATAAAAATTCAATGAGGGTATAGCGAAGAGCTCCAATGTACGACATGATTGTGGAAGAAAATTTGATTTCCAACTCTCAACATATCTTTACAAGAAAATCATCGTAGATATATTCTGATATATTCTGATATATTCTCTCTATGACTTGGCTTTGAGTTGCTTGTGATGTCACATGACCTTGAGTTACGTCATCACCATGAAACCTTTTTTCAACTCTCAGCCTTTGACTTGACCTTGGAAGCCGCAACGATAACATCACTTTGGATCGCACGTCACACGACCTTGAAAATTACAGCCGATTCTGGCCCCTTTTCCTTCCCCTGGAGCTTTCATTCAATTTCATGTATAGATCACAAAAAATTTGATACTGGACACCTATATAGCATAGTATGGAGAATGAACGCCGATGTGTAGAAAATTTTAAAAAAATAATTGAATAAGAAATGAATCATCAACATTTGGTAGGCGTAGTCGATGATGTCACATTTTTAAACCAAGGTTTTTTTCATATATTCACAAAAAAATTAGGAAGATTCTGAAAATAGTCCTAATACTGGAAATCAATAGTTCTTATGAGAAAAATACGAATAAAATAGCAGAAAACCGAGTTTCATGCTTCAATATAGAAAATTAGGTGACTGTGCGAACATATTTGGAAAAATGGTTTGATGAATGTCATATATCAAATTAAGAGCAAATTTTGTGATTCCGGAAAAGAGATAATGGCTGAAAATCGACATACTAACTGAAACTATAGTTTATGTGTTTCTTCCATTTGAATCAATTTGTTATGGTGTGAATAAAGAAGAGAATGTGTATTTGTCAAGCAAAATATCCGTTTTCATTCAGAAAAGAGGATTGAAAATTGAAGAAAGAAATTTGCAGAAATAGATGTATTTGAAACAAGCCAAAAATCGGTCAAATTATCTTATGTAACGAATGATATTCTGACAGAGGAAATTTTGAGGTGTGATGTTGGGTAAAATGTAATACAGCTCAGGTTGAAAATATAATTTCGAAGAAGTATACTATAACACAACTACCGTTATCGACTACCAGTAACGACCTTAGGTCACGTAGGGCTCAGCCACTTGAAAGAAAAATAAGATCGTAAAAATCAATTGAGTCGATGTTTTAAGAACTTTTCTATTAACTTTCCTGAAGGGTCAAATAGATATTCTCAGAACTGTCCCATAATGACATAGAATTTATTTTTTGAGAGTTCAGAGGGTCATAAACGAAACTGAATAAATATCGATAATTTAACGATGTGATAAAACTCGATCTATGTCGGTCTCCACTCTTCACTTCATGAATTTGGCAACTTCGATAATCTCTATAATTTCATAGTAAGTACCCTTATTCAATTAGAACCTAACCTCCCAGACTACCTGTAACCCCATATAATTCGTGTGCATACTCCAAAAAGTTTGTGAGTTAGTTTCACATGATAATGGGCTGAACCCCGAAACCGGTCGTAGAAATAAATAAACGTAGTGGAAATTAGACAAAAAAGTGTTTTCATTCATCTCATTGAAGTAAAACATATTCATTTCTCATTTTTCATCATCTATTTAGTATAATTTCCGTACGCTACTGCAAGAGATAGATGAAGCCAAACACGTCAGTCTTTCAATATTAATAATAATAATAATAAATCGTCTTTATTTCTATCTTGACGAAGTTTAGGGTACGCTATTCTACCGCTCAACCAACTGGGAATTTAGTGCCTATTACTTTGGAATTATATTATACACCTACACTGTTTTCAATATTGTATGTCCTTCATCGCTCTCCACTCCTATATCTAATTTTTATGTTCAAAAGTGGTCCTGATCCAAAGCTTGAAAAAAAGAAATGCATGGCTCCGAATGAATCCATTGAACGCTTCTTCTGAAGAACACGATATTGCGTACTCGCAAAATTAATCACTTGTAGAAAGATACAATTCCATATCTTAATCGGAATTTGACATGTGTGTAATATAACATTATCAGTTGTTTCTCCGTCAGAACTGATCTCATGTTTCTGAATAGATGGCTGACAGAGTTATGTTTCGAATTCACTGACTCACAGTGCCTCCCCCAGTCAAAACACTCATCGATATATAGGACCAGAAACTTCACAAATGATACATTTTCCAAAACTTTATTATTAACATTCACATAAATGGTAGTTTTTTTATGAGAATGTATTAACTGACTTTTTCCTGCATTTAGATGCAATGAATCCACATAGAACCAGTCATAGAGATCAGAAAAAATTTCATTATATCTCTTTTTTAGAGAATAATTAGATTGTTCGGAAATAAGTATGGATGTATCGTTCGCATACAATGTGGAATGTATGGATGGGTTCGCTCTAACTATATCATTAACATAGATTAGAAACAATATTGGGCCCATTACTGACTCTTGAGGAACAACTACACTCATGTCAAGATAATCCAAATTACAAGTGGTTGCTAATTTCTCAATTACCTGGAGGACTAAAATACTGACGACGTGCGAGCAAATAGGATTTTATTCATTCTAGGGCTCCTCCTTCAACACATATTTTGAATAGTTTAGTTATTGGGAATAATTATTGGGGAATAGTTATCCCAACAGGAAACTTACCAGCATCAACCAAGTTAGTCAGATTTAAAAAAAAAGGTGTTGATAGCACTGCTTGTGGATTTGTTTTCTTGAAATCCATGCTGGTTGTCGATTATTAAATGATTCAGCTTCAAGTGAGAATTTAGCCTTTTTGAAAGGCATATTCAAATATTTTTGAAAATATGGAGGAAATAGTTACTAACCAGTTGTGGATCACCTTTTTTCAGAATCGGAACGACCCTGCCAGTCTTTAGGTAATCTGAAAAATTACCATTTGAAAATGAGAGGTTGA
>WOGR01010302.1:0-10671 GCA_015342045.1 Leptinotarsa lineolata
CTCCTGACGAATACTTTACAACCCTAGAATATGAAGTCAATATCTTCACCTACTACAAAATGGCGGAACATTTAATAATTTCCTGAAGACAAACACATTATTATCGATATTCCAGCTGACAGTCCTGCTGACATGCAGGACTGTCAGCTGGAACGAAGTTCGTCGGGTCAGCTAGTTATGCATAATCTTCTATTCTCTAAACTCAAAATTTCAAATTCTTCCCTGAGATCATTAGCTCTCACAAAATTATAATCTGGGTAGACTCCATGTTTCTTAGAATATAAATGCCGTAGTAGTCTATTTTGAATTTTTTCCAAATTATTTTTATATATGGGGGTGCCTTCTTTATATAAAAGAATGTACTCCATAACGAATGTTCCATTATTATGATTTGAAATTATACAAGTTTTGTAACTCGCTGGCGCAAGTGGCTAGACTCAGGACTCGGGTACCTGAGTCAACATAAACGTTGCTTTACGCAATTTATCTGATCTAGGTACAGATATCAGCACACCAAACTATCTGAGCCAACATACATATGCTTTACGCAGCCGTAATATCCAATCATCGGAGGTCACTCAGGATGTATAAGTCTCTGAAGAAGCTAACCACTCGCGTCATCGAAGCGTCAGGAAGAAATTCCAAAAATCGATGGCCTTCAAACTGATTGTTTAGATTTCATAATATTAAAATATTATTGCAATATATAAGAAGTAATAAATCATTATTATTATCTAGAGGGACGAACGCAGACGAGCGACTCACAACGAAGTGGAGAGGAGACGCCGAGACAAAATTAATAACTGGATAACAAAGTTGGCGACCATCATACCTGATAATTCGCCGAGTGAATTACGAGCCAGCGGTAACTATGACGGTCTGTCCAAAGGAGGCATCCTGGCAAAAGCCTGTGACTATATAATGGAATTAAGGGAAACTGAAAGCAAATACGAAGTCATGTCCCGGGAGTATAAACAAAAGGAGCAAGAAATGGAGGCGGTCAAAGTGAAAACCGCAGCTTTGGAGAGAGAAAATAGAGAATTGAAAGCCATACTGAAAAAAAATGGGATTTTGTATGTATCAAACGAATTGCCATCCTAGTTAATATAATAATAATTATGTTGTAAATCGTAAGTTATGAATATTTAGTATTTGTTATATATTTTTTATCTTATTTTTACTTTATAGTTGATATTTTTTAATTTGTTGTACAGATTTTGAAATGGGGCTCTATTTCAATTCGAATATACATTAAATGGTTGACATATAGTTGAAATTATTGTACATAATAAAAACATATGGATACTCCAGAGTTTTTTGTCCACGTCCCAAGAAAATTTTTCAAATCCTTCAGTCAATGAATACTTAAGAATATCCATTTCTCGTTGAATAAACTGCCTAAAGATGGCATTTTCCGATTGGATATAATAATAATAATTCATTTATTAGAGTAATTTTTCAATACAAAAACATCTAATAGAGGTAAACAGAAGGAAAACCGTTATACTCTGCAGCCAATTCTTCCGTGTAATGATTTTTTTTGTTGGTGTTGGTCAACCAAGTGAATTAGGTATGTTAAATAAATATCAAATGAAATTTTTCTACCTTGCTAACTTATTGCATGAAAATTAAAACATGGGGTAAGTATCCCTTTTTTATAGATAGATGGATATTTATCAAAATTGCAATAGAAACATACTTCTATTAAAAATGATCAACGGAGTACCAGCCCCGAGCTTCTATCCAAATCATCTCTACTTGTCCCCAGTCGTATAACTAGGCAGGTGCAAACCTTTTATGTTTTTTCTCAATGATTCAGTTACTCATACAACACAGAACTCTTCGATTAGCTAACTCTATGAATAACCTTCAAATCAATAATATATCACTTTCCCGCTTCAAGAACCATATTCTCGATCTAGAGATTCAATAGTTTCAGCGTGGGCTGGTGTATTGTTTAGTGTTACTTTCCTGAAAGAATTGAATTATGCCTAGTGAATTTTTCTTACTCGATCTATATTAAAGAAAATGGTATTGTGTATAACATATGTTAAATTCTCACACATAATACATCTACTTGATGAAAATATAGGTGGCAGATCATGTGAAAAATTGTTTTATACTAATTAATGGTTTTCACAAAATCTTCAGATTTAAACTTAAGATATATGGATGAATTGTAAATTTTTAGAACAAAATGACCACATGTACGAGTAGTTTAACCTGCTATGATTTTTATATTGCATCATAAGATGGTTGATACATTTGCGAATTGCAAATCATCTTAGGTTCTGCCACCCACGTTTAGTATAACTCTGTGTTTATGTAGTTTCTACTCAAAAGATTTTTCTAAGAAATAGCTGAATCAGTTGCAGTAATAGATTTTCATCAAAATAAAAATCTGTAGCATCTAAATAATTGCTTTCATCCACTTGCTGGTTTGCAGTGAAAACTACAGATATAGAACTGTGTTTGACCTTACTATATCTTTGATGAATGATTTTTTTTTGCCTCCCGGGAGCGGTCTGATTTGTCCATTTCTTCCAAGTCTCCAGAAAACATGGCAGCCTCAAGGGCTTATTGTATTTTCTGTTAAAATCTGTTTTTCCGTTAACCAGCTGTCGCCCCCTACGAACGACAACTCTCAAAATTCAAAACTTGTGTGAGCTAAGGACTAACGAGGTCTCACATTTTAACGTGCGATTCCTAATACGGATTGGACGATAGGAAGTGAAAATCGATCGTCCGGCCTTGCGGTTCGAACCACCGGCTAACACAGTGGTCGATTGAGTAAACCACCACTTCAACCAGGCTACCGCTTTCCCCCCATCTTTTATATGGTACTCATTCAAACCTACTTACTCCTCAAAATATTACCTTATTTATCTTGATGTCTTGCTTTTCAATTTTCAAGTACTTTATATACCTGATGTATTAGATTTTTTGAAAAGGTAATTCTTGTTTTTTTACCGATACCAGTTGGACACCAAAAAACTTCACTGTACTTTCAATTCCCTTGAAGAGGGAAAGGGTTTATATGGTTGGAAATTATTTCAATAGGTTTCATTAGGTAATTTTATTTTAGATTTTTTTCAAAGGTTATTCAGTGAATTATCAGAAAATGGAAGCAAGACTGATTTTACAAAGTATAATCAGCAGTCATCAAGACATTTGGGTTAGGAACAGAGGTAAATTGTGCCAAAACAGTGGAAATAAATTATAAAATATATTATAAAAATAGTAAATAATAGTGAAATATAACAAGTACTTCAACAATATTTAATACTATATATAAATCATATTATTTTTTCAAGCATATTAGAGTTACATCTAAGAAAATGAAAGGGTATGTTATTTTAACAGAGAAAAAAAAACATTATTTGAAGACGTTTCTCAACCACAATGTAAGTAAATACCAATTTAGACTGTGGAAGCATGTTATTAGCGACTACATTTGAAGTTGTTAACTACTCAGCAAGTCGATTAAAACTACCAAATGTTTTACTTTTTCCTCCCAAGTGAGTAAATTGAAGCTGTCAAAAATATATTTTAATGCTGAATACTATTTTTCAATATTCTAATGGTAGCTTATTCAATTTTATTACATGATCCAAGAAAATTAATGGAAAATCACATGAAAACTCGCAACATTCTCCTCTTGTAGCGGCCACACACGGCTTGGCAAATATCTGGGTGTAAACTACTTTCCTGGCTAATGCTATGATGAACATTGGATTAAGCTGGGAAATAGTTGTTTTCCGGCAGGCATTCACCAGAATTTACTGTAAAGGAGCATTGGGAGTGGTGAATGTCTCAAATTATTTCCTTGGAGCATGTGTCTCTCTTTGAAGGTCATCGGACTGGTTTGATTTCCCAAATAAACCAACAATGATCAAACTACACTTTCGTCTTCAAGGCCTTCATTTTCTCAGAGAAACCTTCTCTTAGATAAAGAGATACCTAATTCATTCTCTTCTCAAATTATCTAACCTAGCTTGAAGATCAGCGTCGGCATCTGATAACCCTCCTCCATTTCCACCGGATGCTGCTGCAGCTGCTACAGGTTGTTTCTGACCAGTAGGTAAAGCGCCTCCAGTTTGGGGCAAGCCAGAGAGAGTGTCTGTAAGTTGAAGACCCAGTTCGTCTAAGACTTGGTTGACAACAGCATCACTAGAAATTGTTTGTTTAGTAAGCAATTCAGAAGAATAAAAAAAAACAAAACTACAAAACTACAAAATTGATTATGAGTTTGTAATCAGCATATTTTTGATCTGTCAATGGCATTTGATGGTATTTTATCAGTTTTCTGTTTTTTGCTGATACCACTATAGAAAATGGCGTTTCTTTCAAAGTTGGTGATCACAGACAATTGCCAAGGTATTATCAGCATATGTCAGAGAAATATTACAAATTATTTAATCCATATCATTAGTATACAATATAGACAGCATTGGACCTAATACAGAGTCTTATGGAACTTTTACATTAAGTACTGAAATGATTATTAAAAATTATAATTATTACAAACCTTTCTTCTTCATCATCATCTCCTTCCATTGCGTCGTCGATAGCATCGTTCATGACTTCTTCCTTCATGTCCATGATTTCCGACTGTTTTTCAAATTCTTGTAATATTCTTTGAATTTGAGGCAAATTCAGCTGGCGATTCATGCTCGCCATAGCTTTAGTAACACCTTTCATGGCTTGTGCCATAGCGTTTTGAGATCGAAGAGTTTGTATTTTGAGGGAAACTGCTTGAATGTTTGCTTTCATAAGCATGAATTTTTTAACATATCTTCGAGTTCGTACCAAATCTCTTGCCATAATTTTAACGGCATCCTATTGATTATACAATTAGTGATGAAACAGTAATTTTAAAAACATCTTACCATTTGTCCTTCTTTGGCTAGCTTTTTAATATCATTAATTATTTTCTTCTCTTGCTGTTCCATTTTTTGCCTTTCTCTGTCTAAATCTCTCATTGCCTTGTTAAGAGCTCTTTGGTTTTTGCGCAAAAGCTCTTCAGGCGTAACTTTCTTTCCAAAAAGCCACTCCATTTTTTTGGTATAAACTCAAATTCCAAACAAAGTTAAAAATGACTCATTATATTGACTGTCTAATTGACGTCTATCAATATCAATGTGTCACTGTCACTGTCAAATGTCAATGACTTGTAACTCCCTGATATAAACTATGTCCATCCAACAAACAAAGTAACCCAAACAATGATAGATACGTGATCAATGCATGATCAACACGCACATTTGTATCTATTGGGTAAAATAAACAATACTCCTTACGCTGGTCCATCATATTTTACTCCTAGCGGAGTAATTTTTTTTGGCAACCCTGAAAATCCGATATTTTCAAATTTTGTATTATAAGGAAATTTGAAGTTTAATTTTTGAATCCAAGCAGTTTTCACAGCTTTATTGAGGAGTAATAATAATGAGTGTTTTCATATTGACTCTTCAAGTAATACATTGGCAAGAAGCGGGGTTCGTACTTCGTTGTTTTGCAACCAAGAAGCCGTGCTCTTACACTTAACCTTGATATACTTGTTGGAATCAAAATATTTTAGGACTGGGGCATATGCGTCCCAATAATATAAGTTATCACTGTGAAATTCATTTTGGTTTGAAAAATCTGTTTTTCCGTTAATCAGCTGTCGCCCCTTATGAACGACAACCCTCAGACGGCCAAACTTGTGTGAGCTGAGGATGAACGAGGTCTTATCTCCTAATGTGTGATTCCCAGCACAGGTTGTACAATAAGCAATGAAAATCGATAGTCCAGCCACCGTTTCACATAGCAGATGATTGAATAGGTAGAATCAACTACTCACGCTAAATAATTAAGGAATGACGAAAAACTTTTTTAGACTCATGGGAATAATATTGCATATTTTTATTCCATTATGTACATCAATAAATCTTTTACCATCGTTGTAGTAGACAGGGGTAGTTGGATCAAATTCACTTGACGTGTATTTTAGTTGGACTTGTTGGAATTAAAGAATAGACAAAATATTAGTATGGCTTTCCTATTCTTTGGTACTGTACAGCAAAGTAAGTCTATTCAGCGATGATTATTAGTCTGTACTTATCATGGAAAAGTGAATTAACCGCTAAACTGAATGCACAAATTAAATATCACGGAATATTCTTACTTACTACATCGAATTTCATATGTTCATCTTCAGGTGATAATTTAGTGATACCTTGTTTTGAAGATACAAATACCCACGAGTATGAACTAGGAGTAGTAAAAAAACGTATATATTGTGTTTCTCACAAAAAAAGGGAGTTGTCATCTGTCAGCAATTGTCAGATAGTCAGCTGACTGTCTTGTGACAAATTTACTTGCTTGGTTAAAAGTTGAGAGTCCCTGTCTTGTGAGTTGACTGGGTGAGGTTGAAAGTGTTACAAGTGAGTTTTTTCTAGTTTATTTTCAACATTCATTTTTTGGCCCCAAGCATAAAATATTTCATCTATTCAATTCGATTCTCCTTTTCCCGTCATGAAATTCCCTATTGATTTTTATCATCTCTGGGTCACTTTTCTGAGAAGTTCTGTAGGAAAGTAATTAATGACCGTGTTTATTGTGAACTTGCTTTGGAACAAGAAATGTTATGCTCTATTCATCATAAAATTTTCAAAAATATTTATTGGTTTTAAGTGATATTATGAAGGCGTAGTCCATAAGATGATAGTGTTTGTTGCACCATTTCAGAGGTGCGGCCCAACCTAATTGACAGTTGGCACATGATTTTTTACACATATGACAGCTCGCAAACCTATTAATGTGGTTTGTACTAAGGGTTTAGTTTCTCACGTGACTGTTAATTACCTCTTGATTATTTCATAAATGTTTCTGTTGAATTAGTATAATTTTTGACCCCGCGAGCTTAAAATATTGTTAAATTCTTATCTATGTGAATAATTTCATTTCATATTTCCAGATCTACGTTCATAATGTCGAATTTAATTGCTGATGAGGAACGGGAATCACAGTATGGATATGTCCATGCTGTATCTGGTCCAGGTATGGTTTTCCTCAATATAATTCATAAGTTCTCATATAACTTTCTTTCTAGTCGTTACGGCCGAGAAAATGTCAGGATCAGCTATGTACGAATTGGTTCGAGTAGGATACTACGAGTTAGTAGGTGAAATTATCCGTCTGGAAGGTGATATGGCCACCATTCAAGTAAATTAAACTCCTCACTGCATCAAGACAATTTTTTACTTCAAATTTCATTTTAGGTATATGAAGAAACTTCTGGAGTAACGGTGGGTGATCCTGTGTTGCGTACCGGTAAACCTCTATCTGTGGAACTTGGGCCAGGTATTATGGGATCCATCTTTGATGGTATCCAACGTCCTCTGAAAGACATCTGCGACATGACGGAAAGTATCTACATTCCCAAGGGTGTGAACGTTCCTTCACTCTCCAGAACTGCCAAATGGGAATTCAACCCAATCAATATCAAGGTAAGTCTGTCCAATCTGTTTCTGACCCATCTAATTTTATCATTTCAGTTGGGATCCCATTTGACCGGTGGAGATATTTATGGTATGGTCCATGAAAACACCCTTGTTAAACACAAAATAATCCTCCCACCAAAATCTAAGGGTACAGTGACTTACGTGGCAGAACCAGGAAACTATACGGTTGACGTAAGTAGATAAATACAACTGTGTCATGCAATTATTTATGGTAATGTGCTTTGACAGGAAATTGTGTTGGAAACTGAGTTTGATGGAGAAAGGACGAAATACACTATGTTGCAAGTCTGGCCAGTTCGACAGGCAAGACCTGTAAGTGAAAAACTCCCAGCTAATCACCCGCTTCTCACAGGACAGCGTGTATTGGACTCTCTTTTCCCGTAAGTTATTTTTTATTAAGTGACTTCTTTTTTAAGATATGGTTATAAGAAGTATATGAATTGTACTTATGAAGTAACACAGAAACATTGAACGAAACATATTTCAGCATAACCAGTGTTTCTGTAGTTATAGCCTTAAATATTTTACATTTTTAGATATAACAGATGAAAAAGTATCTACAACTTTTTTCATTTCATTCATTTCCCTCAGAGACAAATTTACATCAGTAAAGAAACGGTCACATAACGAATACAAGACTCCACGAAATAGTTTACATTGAAATGAAATGAGATATATAGTAAATATCATAATTGAAGATTTTGAATTACCAGCTGAACTATCCAGATTTACAGTTTCATGAAACAAGAATCGTGATATGCGACTAGTAGGTTTTTTATAGGGAAACTTCAAATGTGAAGAATTCGTGGAAAATGAGAATACCAAAATATTTAACAGTTCTTTACAAAAATATGAGTTAGGCTTCCATGCAATACGGCGTAATAAGTTGAAGCAGTGATGATATTTAATGTAATAAATGATTAAATATTCGATAAATAAAGTGAAACATATCAACTTGAAGAATATTGCATTTCAATTGAAGTAAAAATTTTGAAAATGTTTTCTACTATCGGCCACACCCATTTTTTGTCTGTGTGGCCACAATTTTGAATAAAATCTATGACTTGGTTTTAGATGTGTGCAAGGAGGAACCACTGCTATTCCCGGTGCTTTCGGTTGTGGTAAAACTGTAATTTCGCAGTCACTTTCAAAGTATTCCAACTCTGACGTCATTGTGTATGTAGGTTGTGGAGAGAGAGGTACGAAATAGATCAAAGTTGCCTTTTTTACTTTAATTGGCCTCACTAACAATTTTAGGTAACGAGATGTCTGAAGTATTGAGAGATTTCCCTGAACTAACTGTGGAAATTGGTGGCGAGACCGAATCTATCATGAAACGTACGGCCTTGGTTGCCAACACATCCAACATGCCTGTCGCTGCCCGTGAGGCTTCTATTTATACCGGTATTACTCTATCTGAATATTTCCGTGATATGGGTTACAACGTTTCTATGATGGCTGACTCTACCTCACGTTGGGCTGAAGCTTTGAGAGAAATTTCAGGTAACCTAATAGTTCTAGTGTAATTGAACATAATAATGTTGAATTTCAAATGGCTAATATCATAAATTCTATACATGACAAAGAACATTTCAAAAACACTTGCTAATCACCCATTTTCTTTCAGTTCAGTCTAAAATAGCAATAATAGTAATATATCAATTATCAAGGGACTGTATTCTATCTGTTGAATTAAATCAAAGAGTTCAACTGCAATATTTCAAAACCGAGTAATGAGAATAATTTGATATTGTAATAGGATGAACCTATATCATTTATGTTAAATTCTTTTCAGTGGATGTCCGTCTCTCAGAGACTGTTCTACTTAAAAATAACTTAATTTTTGAAATAATAAATATCGTGGCTTAGGATATTCATCAAAAGGGCTTCAGTCCAGTTTACATAATCATGATACATGTAACAGCAATTTTATTAGACCTCAACGTTTGAGGCTGATGAAATCACAAAAAAACTCCTATGATTTTAAATTGTATAATGCACTTCCTGCCAATATTAAAAATATGAATATATTTTGTTTTGAACAAGTTGTAAAAAAATATTTGAAAAAAAAATGTTTTTATTCCACTACAGAATATTTAGATGATGTGCGTAGACACAGTTTTGACGCAAGGAATATGCTCGCCGAATCTCCACACTTGATTTGAATATATGTTATAATGTACCTTGTAAACTTGTTACAAATTTTACTGTCTCTTTTATTTTATAGAAAACCTTGCACCTATTTGTTTTCTGACTTGTCATAAATGTATTTTATACATAACATGATCAAATAAATCTATCTAATAACACAAGACCTATTGACAGTAGTCACATATCACCTACTGATAAACGAAGTTCTATGAGTTTTTTACCCTTCAAAGTTTTTGACCAGTTCAATAAACTCCCACATTGTATGGAAAGTAGTCAGAGTCTTCCTCAAGTCAAGAAGAATATCCGTTTTGCCAAAAATTCTATATAATTTTCATTAATCTTGGAATATATCTAAAAAGTGATTATGAATGTCGTTAATAATTGTTGATGGACCCAATAATGCCTGGAAACAAGGATCCGAGAAATAAGAGTGTTTGAGAGGAGTGAGGGCTTGTTTTGATCTTGCACAGATTACTAATATCTTGGAAAGGTTCAAGACATATTAAGAGTCTTAAAGAGTGAGCGCGTCATACTGAAATCTAATTTAGAATTCTACGAGAAAATGGTGGATTTTTGGAGAAAAAAAATTATAAGGAAAAAAATTTCCTATATCTACAGAGAATACCGCTGAGTTAATGAATGTTTCATATTCGCGAAAAAAAATATTTTGAAAAGTTAATATGGGACTTTATGAAAAAAATATTGACTCAGCGGGATTCTACATCCAAAAATAGATATAATGTTTCATTTGGCCGGCATATTGAAATTACAGTATTTTCAAATATCGGAAGGTGCTGCCCCATGGCATAATCCTAAACTGAAAATCGTATGAAATAGCATTGGCAACATCACACTGGAATTTGTACTGTTCGTTTACTTGGTCCTAGTTACTCTGTTGTGGAATGAGGTCGAAGAAATGAGAATTCTAAGCAGGTAGATCGATGGGATTAGGAATATTCGATCGTAAATAACTCATTAGCATATCAAGTAGGTACCTACTGTTGACACTTAT
>WOGR01010303.1:0-14910 GCA_015342045.1 Leptinotarsa lineolata
CTGGTTTGGAACAGTGTTCCAAACTTTTGAGAAGCAGTCTTTGCAATTCCAGCGACATGATTGTGCCATGACATATTGGTGTCCATTTTAACCCTCAACATACTTATCGAAGCGAAAAACGGAATTGACTGTTCTGACATTATTATATTCGGTTCGAAGACATTAATCTATTCGGAGAAAACCGATGCCTGGGTTTTTGTGGCATTGAATTGAACCTGGTTACTTTCACCCCGATTCGAAATCACGTCTAAATCCTCATTAAGATATGCAACCTCCTGTTGCCGGTGTAGATGTGCATCCGCAGCCGATGTCCCGGAATCCAAATGGAATGACGAGACAAATGTGCTGTCATCAGCAAAGCAATATACATATTGGGTTCTTGGTTTTCCCCAATAAGTCTTTGATTTACAATAAAGAGAGGGTTGAAGACAATATGGATCTCTAGGGAACACCAGCGATGATGGTGAAAGTATTCGAGAAATATTCATCGACGGCCACTTGCAGGGAACGTTTTTTCAGGAAGCTGGAGAGCTATACACAAAAATGATCCGACAGGCCATAGCATCGGAGTTTGGAAACCCTCATGCCACACACGGTCAAAGGCCTTAGAAATATCAAGCGGAAGCTCGATTGTGTTATTCCAAATATAGGTGACATACGATAGAAGGTCACCTGATGATGATGATGATCTCTGTTTGCGAAAGTCATATTAATGATGGCTCGAAATGTTGAAGCCTTTCAAATATTTAAGGATATAGTGGTTTACGGCTTTCTCCATGATATTTGATATCACTGATAGCAAAGCGATTGGTCTATAGTTATTTGGAAGATTTTTCGTTCCCTTTTTGGGAATGGGCTGAACGTGAGCAATCTTCCAACAAGAAGGAAAAACCCCTTTCTTGTAAGACAGGTTGAAAAGTTTGCAAAATACTGGTGCGTTTCATTTGCGCACTTTTTAAGTACGATAACGGGCACACTTCATCAGGACCAGACGCCTTGTTGATGTTGAGCTGTTCAAAAATTCGCCTGATTAGACGTTGTCGAAAAGTAATTTCCGGCATTGTGGATTCTAGTGTGGGAATATTGGATGGTGCCTTTCCCAGAAAATCGACTGTGGAGTGGGACGGAAATTGTTTAGCTAGTAGATTGGCTTTTTTATGGCTGTTGTTGCAATTGCTTGTGATAGTGGTGAAATTGTGGGTTTTGTGAAGTTTTTGATAACAGCTCTAGATACCGATCGAAAGGATCTAGACCCGTTGGGAGTGGCGAGCAGTTTATCCCTAATTCTCTGAATGTGAAGTCGTTTGCCTTCATTTACTATGAGTTTGCAGCTGTTGTGAGCAAAAACAAACCTAGTTCGGTTTTCTCCACTGGGATTTTGTGCCACTGCCGGTAGGCGAGCTTTTTGGAGGCGATAGCTTTCTCGCAATTTTTGTTGAACCAAGATTTGCCGTTAGAAGTTCGTTTCATTGAAAAAGGAATATATGCATCCATAGATAATAGAATAACTTCTGTGACTTCAGAAGTACAAGTTGATGGATCATCAGAGCTGAAACAAATATCTAGCCAGGGGAAATTTCGGAAATGGCCTTAAAGATCCTCTCACTCAGCAGATCTGTAATGCCAAACTTTGCGTGGCTTTGAATGTTCCCCAACATTCATTGGTAATTCACTCAACACTGAAATGAGTTCGTGGTCAGAAGATCCCAATGGAGGCCGAACGGTGACTGTGAATTGCTGGATTGGTTGGTAGATCCAGAAGACTACCATATTCTCCATCACGGTCAGGAATCCTGGTTGGCTCATTCATAATTTGAGTGAGTCCGCTGCTAGTTCGTCGTTGATATTTGAATATTTGAGCCATTCGATATTGTGGACATTGAAGTTACCGAATATGGAAGGTTCGGCACTGGGATGAGTACGAAGTTCGCCGGGTCAGTTGGTCATCTATATTATTTTCCCTTCTTGATATCGATCCTCTCAATGAAGGAGTTTGTATCGATGAGTCAGGATGTTTTTATTTTTCACTTGGTTTTATTGTATCAGTCCAATGTTTTGTATAATTCTCTTCAGAAAACACTTCTAGAGTTTTTGTCATTGCCAGTGAATTTGCTAAGATTCATATTTTCTAGGATGGAATTGAAATTATGATCACAATGAGCCGCACCATATTTTATGGGTTGGTCTAGTTAGAATATGCTTTTTGTGATTGTCACTCTCGATTCAAATACGATGAATTTTTATATGTGAACTCGACTTGTTGATTAATTTCTCGTATTAGCTGTTACCTCCTCGAATGCCCTTCCAACTTTGAAACAGTAGAGACGTCAGTAGGTATAAAAAAAGAAGAAAAGAGTAAATTAATTTGCGAATCTTTTAATAATGAAAGTTATGGGAAAGAGAGCGTCGGTCAAATATAAAGAAGGACAGTTACTATTCTAACAATAATAAAAGGTAGAGAATTGTAACGAGAATTTTCAGTTCGAACTTCAGGGACCAATCTATAAGAGTTGACTTATTTACAAGGAGAGATAAATGATATAAACATCAAGGATTTTCTCACAGTGATATTCTCGTTTTCTTATTTCATTGTATGCATACCATCGATTAACAGTTGTTCAAAGTTAGCTAAGGAAAGGCTTTGAAATCTCAATACAACACACTACACTAATATAATTGAAACTTGGTATAATCACTTTATGGCTAGGTGGAGTAGGTAACGCCGTAGCGCTGACAGGTTTTCAGTGTTACTCCTGTGTTGTTAATGCGTCCCGTTCAGACCCAAATGAACGATAATAAGCAAAAATATTAACTTCTCTAAAAATAAGGCTCACGATCCGTTCTTATGTCGCTTCCAACAAGGGTGAGTCATCTAATTGTCCAAGAAACGGAGATTCGCCAACCGCTATTCTCAAAGTTGGAGAGATCTTAAGGGCGTTATCAATTAGCAACTAACAGGCAAATGGAAAATGAAAGGCCTCAAAATTCATACATGTCTGAACATAATTTCTTGCAAGCAAGTAGGTCGAATCACTAAAACATAATGTTTTTTCACTTCTGGGATGGAGTATGTCCTTTGAGATGTCTGATTCTTCAACAAGGTAGACTTCAATTTGAAAGTTTCAATTAATTCCGACATAAATCCTACGACAGTAAATAATTGAGTATCTCCCTTGAGTATCTCAATTGAGATAAACCATTTTTCGATTCAGGAATGCTTCGAAACATTCTTTCGAATCCGCAAATTCGCGATGTTCTTTCCGTGTCTGGTCCAGAAACCAATAAAAGAAGAAAGAGACGTTTCCTTTTTGAAGTCTCGAAATGTCGAATGACATGAACTCTCATAAAAGAGAGATGAATTATTTGGAAAAACGAAATCTTACAAATAAATTTTGTGAATGTGCTGATACCAGCAAAGATAGAAAGACTTGTATTACTTCATTGTATTCACACCATGAACTATATGAAATTTTATAGACGTTAACTTTCTTCATTATGAAATCTACTGGGGTTTTACTAAAAATAGAGTTCGTGATTTTGAAACCGTAACACAGCTCAGTTCCCAATCAATTGATGTGTCTATTAAATTGTCATTGGAGTTTTTGAGATTGAAATCAGTTTAGAAAATGCCAACAGTATTTTTTTCGATTAAATTCTGTATATCACAGCAATCATTCGATTTCTTGTTAGCAAGGTTCGGTTTGAAGTTTATGCATTTGCTTTTCTATTCATCATATTTAATTTTCGCCAACTTGAAGAACTGTGAGTAATGTTTGACAGAACAGATACGATTTCGGGGAAAATTGATATATCTCACATCCAACACCATTTTGTTCAAAATTAGTCAAATTTGAGATGAGTCAATAAACACATGATCGTGAGATCAAACATTATACTATACAGAAAAGTGAAATTACTCTATGAAACATACAGTAACAATTGTATTCAGATAATTTTTTTTACAATACATATATTGCAGTTACGCCACTGTGTATAGATAATACAACTGTTCATGTACTTTTTCTCACTGTCGAATCGATCGTTCGTTCAGTATCTAATTTTACCTGCATAATATTCAATGTTCATTGAAATAGCCATGAAATGTTTCTGGAGTGCAGAATACAGATTTCTGCAAAAGAAAGTTTTGCCTTTCTATTTCTCTATCTTTATACAAAAAAAGTGGGAATCTTCCAAAGAAAGGAATTTATTACAGAAAAAAATATTTACAAAGATTTTCGAAATCTAATATGTTCCCCACTTTCTGAGATCACATGTTTACTAAATTAATTCCACCCACTGCTGATTAGGGGTTTGCGGTTTATCAGTTAACCTCATATGAAATCAAATATTCAGCAGCAAAGGCTAAAATCAGTAGCTCAAGAGCACAAGTGTACCGGGAATAGATGTATCATAATTACAAGTTCCTACGCCATTAACACGGCAGGAATATTAGCAATTGCTCGAATTTTGTTTTAACTTCCTCACTAAAATTGATTCGAGCTGATTGACATGCGGACGGCTCATTTTTAATGATAATTCAAAAGTTTTAGTGAAAAATGATGCGAGAGACCATGTCGGATTTTGAAGAGAAAAATCATCAAATATTTTCCATTCAGTCATGTTTTGTTTATCACTATTGGAGTTCTTGTTCATCGGATGAAAAAATGGAGCGATTTTTATTTACGGTGCGACGCGTAACTTTCGCGAAACTACAAAGATTTTTAACAATCGTGTCCCGAATCGTCCTATCTGTAGAAAAATTTGAGAAAACTTGTATCTTATTTTATAACAACTGTTGACTTACAGAACAAAAAACCTCCTGGTAATCTGTCCGCCACGAAAGAAGAACAAGTTTAAATTATTTATAAGATGATAGTAAATCTCTATCTCTAACAGTCTACTTCCTCAATCAGGATTGTCTGTGACGTTTGTATTTCTGAATATGGATATTTTCGAATAAGAATGAGTATTTTCCATTCAAAATCCGTATGTTACACCAGTTAACTGAAGATGATAATAATAATATTATAATAATATGTTTATGCAACAAAGAATCGACGACAGACAATTGAACATCACATAAATACAATACAATAAGCATATGTAGTACCCATAAAAGCAAGTGATTGCTTGTACGTGAGAGAGATACCTACTACTTGACAATTACAATTGAGGCACAATAACTATCACAAAACACACTCTAATTCAATTGTTTGGTCTGTTAGTTACTTCTTTTTCTTTTTTATTTCAGTTTATTGAAGTAATAACGAACCATTAATATTTGACAACAAACAAATATGTCATTCATTTCCTATGTGACTTCGTGAAAATACTACTCTTCACCAATACGGTACCAATACAATACGGTGAATACTTAGAACTATTTTTTGGCAGTATAGCTGTCTTACATCAAGTACAGCTTGTCAAATATAGAAAGAGGTTTGAGAATTTTTGCTCTTTCTCTCTTTAGATTACTTCGCCTAATGAAAAAAGTTCGTCACTAGAAAATGTGAGTTTTTTGTTTTGAATAATTTTCAGAACCCATCTCTTTAAGATAATAACTTTTTCTAGGTGGCAGTCAATGATTTCTCTCCAACTCAAAATACTATAAGATGAATGAGACTGAATTAATGCAAAATAAACTACTTTCAAATGATGCATGTTCAGAAAATTCGCTAAAAGTAAATATCTAATTTTTTTGCTCATCCATAATAATGCCAAGATATTTAACAGATTCAAATACGGCTATTTGAGTATTTTTATCAATATTTAAATGTCCTAGTTGAGATACATTATTTTAATTCTAGGTATATAGAAACTCTTTTTTTTAATAACTGAAAATCAATATCTGCATTATGTTTTGAATTTTCCTAGTTATCTGCAGTATAAATTATTGCCGTATCATCAGCAAAACTGAGATCTGCGCCTTTTGAATTAAAAAGTTTATTTTATATTTGTGTATAGCGTGAAAAATAATGGGACTAACACAGTTCCTTGTGATACTCCAAAGGTAACAGTTCTGGTTTCACAGATGCTGTTATTTATACTCGCCCATTGTTGTTGATATGTCAAGTAACTCTCAAGTAGTTCATCATGAATTTTTTCTCTGATACCGTATGCAAACCTGTTATCTAAGAAATATTTGAAATTGTACTAGTAAATAGATTGATAGAATATTTTGACAAAAATAATTTATTAGGTTATGCTCAATTTGGTTACAGAGGAGATCTACTATCGATACAATCTGCGAAATGTATAAAAAAATTAGAGGAGGAACTTCTGAGGAGCGTAAATTGTGCTGTGCGAAAGTTTATGACATGTCCAAAGCGTTTGATACGGTGGACCACGGTGTATTATTACAAAAACAAGAATATTGTGGGATCACAATCTACTTTCTATTGTTAACGAATCTGAAGACTTTATAGCAAACTGGTCTAGAACAAATTATCTTTCTATAATTGATGATAAAACCAAATGAACCAATCAAGCTTTTCGGAGCGTACTTTGACTCATCTCTGAATTTATTTCCAAATATTCACAAATTATCAAAGCGCCTATCCACTTGTATATACATGATAAGACAACTTAGCAACATAATAACAACTGATTGTTTGAAAGTAGCTCATTTCGCCATTTTTCACAGCATAATGACATATGGACTAATAGTTTGGAGTTCATCATGTCGTCTAGATATAATATTTAAACTACAAAATTACAACTACAAACTACAAATTATGGCACAGGCTGAATGCGACGATCATTGTATTCCTTTTTTCAAAAATCTTCGTGTATTAACTCTGCCATCTTGCTTCATATATGATTGTCTGTGCTATGTTAAAAATTTAATAGGTGAAAATGAAGTAACTAAGCAGGAGGACATACACTACCATGATACCAAGGCCAAAACAAATGTAAGGCTACCCAAACATAGATTAGGTAAATCGCAAAACTCTTATTTATATATACCTTTGAAATTTTCCGACGTGTTACCATATGAGTTTCAGACTTTGGACATGAGTATGAATACTTCTAATGTGAAAATCAAGAATATTCTTTTACAAAATACCTTTCACACATTCGGAGAATATTTTAATTATTTCGATTCATCAACAAATTTGTTGTTGCCTGTCTATAATAATAGATATATATTTGTACAAAAATATTCATATATTGCATTGTGTTACATTGATTTCAATTTATAATACTATTTATCCCATTGACGTATGCGAACACTATTTATGTATGCATTGCACGAATAAATTCTATTCTATTCATTTACTTTCTTCAATAATATATTATGAGAAACAACATGCATGTCGGGATGAGTGTTACAGTTCTGGTGTATGAGAGAAGCATTTTTGTTGAATTGATTTCTTAGAAACAAACTGTATCATTAGGACTTATGAATGATAAGGACTGATGAATTTTATTCATCGAGATATTTTGACCCTGTAATTTCCTGTCCGATATTTTGCTTTACATTTCCAACTGCAGCATATTCTATACAAGGCCCTCGCGGCCAGTGGATTAAATTGCAGAGACCTCCGCCAATCGATAATGATACAGCGAACATTAAAATGACCAGAGAAATCCGCTCTGTATGCAAATCAACCTAACCGAATCAGAGTGAAAAATAATCCTACCCTTTCATTTCGCCACCATTGGTCAACCCCAACCCTGAAGGTTGAAAAGAGACCCCACTCCATCCCTCCGAAACCGCTTACTGCGATCCCAGAGTCAGAGCATGCAAATCACTCGGTTCCGACCGCAAAGTGTGCAACTGTTTCAGAAGTCGCGGCCTACTCCGATAGCGGGTGGCACGAAGCTTTGGCAGATACGCGGAAGCTCTGATCGGCGAGCGACTGATCAGAGCTAGCTTGATTTGGACACGTGCCGCGTGATTTTGGCGGGAAGCGAGATTTTGGTGGGATTTCAACTATAAGCGTTTCGGAATGTTTTTGAACTCTGATTTTTCTGAAGGCGTAACCTATCAGATTCGTGATTGATCAAAAAATCCAGATTTTGGTTAACGATTCGGGAAAATTGAATTTCTGTTAATGGTTTTGAATAACATGGTGAATTTGGGTTTTGAATCAGGAAATGATTCGACTGTTTAGTTTCATAGACACCAAAATGAGGAATTTCAGAATAGTGCTGTTTTATATTTATATCAATACTTTGGCACATAGTTTGGCTATACTGAGCGGAGGTGAGTAACCTTGGAATGAAAGTGGTACTTTGATTTTCGGAAAAGAGTGATGCTAGTAAACGAAAACAAAATTAAACACAAACTGACAATTCACTAAAACCCGTTGATTGCATAAATCCCTTTTTGTAACATTTTAGGTTCGTGAAAACCCAGAAATATCACACTGATCACATAATTGAACAGTCTTTATGTCGGTTTAATGAAAACGAAATGATCAACATTCTTTATCATAATATACGCCAATATGCTATAAATATGCTTATATAAATACCTTAAGTAACATTATGGAGTGATAAGGATTGAATGATTTTGCGAATAAATACAAGTTTTTGATACAAATGATCTGAACCAAGATACATTCTCATTAATAATCCTAGAAAATGTTTGAAATAATATTGAAGTGATGGGAACCTTATATAAATTCCGTTTCGGTGAATGAGGGATTTCATAAATACTATTACTTTTTAAAATAGCTCTCGTTTTATTTAATATTTGTTAGCGTTTTGGTAAGGAAAAACACAAAAGCGTTTCGAAATATTTTAGACCTCTGATTTCTCTGAAGACACAACTTGGCAGATTCGTGGTTGTTTGAAACAATCCAAATTACATCGACGATTCGAGAAAATTAATGTACTGTAATTGGTTCTGAATGACGTGATGAATCTGAATTTTGAATCAGGAAATGAATCGAATATTCATTTCTACGGACATCAAAATGTGGAATTGTGAAATATTGCTATTTTATGTTTTTATCATTACCCTGGTACACAGTTTGAATATATGACACCCTGAAATGAAACTATTACTTTTATATCCAAGAATGAGTGATTGTGCTTGTGAAAAAACACAGACCACGTTTACAAGACATCTTAAAGGGTGATTTCAAACAACCGATGGTACTAAAACCAACGTTAATTATGTGTAAACACTATTTTCATTGAAAAATATCAAACTGGCTCGATGAAGTTCAACCTTTTGAAAAGAGGATAAGCGTTAGAAAACTCGCCGTATTCAGTGACGGGAAAATTCCTAGAATGTCAAAGAGTGAATTTTATTTTGAAATGATGCCTTATCAAATGGCTCAATATGAGATTCCACTGCCTGCTTGAATTAAGGTGGAAAAGACAAGTGATGTATGGAATTAGCCGGGAAAAATTTGGATTTAATAAATACATTTCCATTGAGTAGAACCTATGTAAGAAAAAGCTAAATGAAAACTGCCACATCTGTGTACAAACACGATACAGAATATTAAAATTCGATTTTGAGTCGATATAGAACTTTTTTTATTATTGAAAAAAGTAAACCAGAAAATCCTGTAACCTATTAAATCTGTGATTTATCAAAGAATACAGATTACGTTGATGATTCTAGAATCTGTACCCTGAATCAGAAAATGAAGATCGAAATCTGAAATTTCAGAATATTGCTGTTTTCAATTCGAAACAGTATATTTTTCAGGAGAGATCAGTTTTTGACAAAAAATTCGGTTTGGCTTTCTACCGAAAAAGGGCAATTGAGTTCAAATTGAACTCTTTACTAAAATGCCTCTATATTTTACATAGAAGGCTTTATCTTCCAGTTTTTATCTTTTCTTCCATCTTGGTAAAGAGTTAAACTTAATTAATTTCTTTCTTTATTCGAGAGTTTCCCACATTTTTATTCCAACACGGGGAAGTAGGCCAAAAAACTTTTTTTCACAAAAATAAATCTTTCTTGGAAATATAATTCCTTCAATCTGAACAAGATTCCAATGGCTGGGATTGAACAAATGCAGAAGTCGTAATATTATGAATGCTTTGTAGGTGATGTTATTCAGATAAGTATTGATGATGGAATAAGACAAGACATCCCGACACTTGTCTTATTACCTCATTAACACCGTTCTGGATTACTTGTCATGGGAGAGTTAAATGACCTCGTATCACGAGTAGATTTAACAAGTAGATTCAACGAGAATCAGTAGGCTTATTTGATTCAATCCTTGCCATAAGAATTTTGTTTGAATTGAATCGCTATATTTTCAGGATTTTTTCGAAATGGCTTTTTGACTTTCTGAAACGTCGAAAAATTCGAAAGGATAAAAAAATGCAATTAAGTTCGAAATAAACTTTTTACAAAATTGTACAGATCATTCATAGAAGTGACTTTCAGATACAGACTAGAAAAAAAAACCCTCCCGAAATTTCATAACGAATGTTTGGAATACAAAATGAATACGCGTATTTGAAAACAACTGACCTGAACTAAAATATAATCTAACGGATACATTTATAAATTTCACATGCAAATGAAAAACAAAAGTTCGAGAAACATTGAATAATTTTTTTCATTCTTTCGGTTCTTTTTCAAACATTTATCCATTATGTAAAATTATTGACGCGTATATTAATTTGAGGGCTTGGAAAAGAAGGAAAGCTTGCCACTATGATACAGAAACGAACATCACTTCCACACTATAGAAAAACATTTGTTTCATTTAGAAAAAAGGAAGAAAATGTGTTTGATAGTTGAAAACTGCCGAAGTCTATTGTAGATGATGGAAGAATATAAAGTAAGTCTTGATTCTCACGCAAATTCATTAGTAGTAATACAAAATTCAAAAAGTAATACAAATTATGAAACAACAAAAAAATTATCAGGCGTTCCGAGGCGACTTGATCGATTACAGTGGCGCATTTGCTTTTTCAGCTGCAGGAAAACCCGGAAAAACCTGCAGCACTACATCATCTGAAGATCTTGATCTGCCAATGTCCTCTCTTTCANCACCAGAAAATTTTGTGACACGACTATCGTCAAACTTAAACCAGTCCGTTTTATCCCTGACCAAAGCGTATTAATGACCAGACTCAGCACCAGAACCACAGTGAACAATGACTGCATGAAGATTATAATAGTGATCTACTAGATTGAAGTGTTCATCTATGTCGAACCTTCGTAAGAGTTTGGTGCTTTTGTCTGAGGTTAAGTCATGTTGGAAAATTATCAGTGTTATTATTAAATTGACTGGTGCCTCAGTTATACTTGTTGTCTTATAATAGTCAGTTAGTTTGGCGCACGAATTTGGCAATACAGTTGATCATCACCCGTTAAAAGTTCTATTTTCAGATGATTTAAATAACAAGCTTTATAAGGACTGGTTTCAGAAAGTCACATACGTTTTTGTTAACTCTCGAACATGTACTACAAATTAAATCAGTGAGGATTTTTCCAGCAAAAGATCTACGAACACAAGACGAGATAGACTGTATGGAATCATTCTATCCAGAGCGGTCAGGAGTATTCAATCTGTTATTTTCCTGTTCACGAAGAGTATTCAACAAGAACCCCAAGAATTCAGAACAATTCTCTTGTCGTCTTGAAGAGTATCTAGTGGACTTCAAAGACTCAAGGAAATCGGTTGGTGGAAAAGATGATACATTCTTACGAAACTGCAGCTGTATCCACCACGGGTTTTTGATTTTGTAGGAAACATTCTCGTTCTCGTTCAATTGTAAAATACTATTCATGTAGCAAGTGTTTCCTAAATTATCTAAACCAGTTTTCTTCGCAAGATTTTCAGGACAACGGTCTTCTGATGCGCAAGGAAGAACAGGTTTTACATAATCTGCATCAGAATCATTTCTCAAGCTGTAATAGATCCTTCCAAGTGATGAAGGGTTTCGTATAGGGATCGATACGGCCCTTGCTCCATGAATCTCTTCTACAGAAAGGTTACCAGAACCATGAGGACTGAAGCATCTCATATTTGGAGGACATGAATGAACTATTTCTATCGATCGCACCGAAAAAGAAAAACGTGGATCAATCACTTGCGAATTAACCTTGATAGGAAACTGATTAATAAAGATATATCTCGGATCGTTTCGAAGAGATTTTAGTTCCGTACTGAAATGAAGGCAATGCATGATCGCATCAAAATTATGTGAAAGAGTAATAGTTCCAAGGACTGAAGCAGCATGACCACGTAAAATGGCACTACTGATTATTTTTATTAAAAAAGAGGTAGAACGGTAATCTCTTGTTGCTTGGCCTAATCTCCTTCAGAGTTCATTGACAAATAACAGAGACTCCGGGCCATAAACACCAAAAGTTTCAACCACTACTGGATGAAACAGATAGTTATTACCAAGATTCCGGTATTTTTGTTTCAATTTCTCGCCAGATAATGCTGTATTTCCAGCAGACTTTGAACTTTCGGCTAGATAAGAAGCCGCAACCGTGTCAACGCTAGTGAACAGGTTTACCGTATTTCCATAGTATGGAAGACATATCGTCTGGTCGTTTACCATCATCTCGACTGGTACCTAGGTGTTCCAGAATTGCAGGAACATCCGCTGACACCATGGCCCGTTTCAATTTGTCCTTCACCTGGTGATGCTGAGATGTACGTCCTGCACTTCTCTTGCGACTTATACTATGAGTACCTTTCTCATCAACTGAACTACCGCAAACACAAGTATGAGGCACACGGATAAATAAACCTATCCTGAATCCTACTGCTATTCTGAAAGATTCATTGTCCATTAGTGTTCCAAGAGATGCAACAGGTAAAACATTCAACCAAGCACCCGACTGCTTATCATTGATGCTTTTAGACAAGCCTTATCGTATACACTTGTAAATTTCAAAAATTTATCATTCATAATGTTCAGAAGAGGTAGGTCCCATGTCCTTTGTATTTTTTTTTATCTGTAGAAGGAGCAATATCAGTTACGGCATGTCAAAGTGATTCACCTTCAGCATAAAAAACGCATTCGATATTGATGAATATAGAAGAAAGGATGGAATCAATAAGATCGGAAACACTGTTGACTGACGACAGAAAAGCTGGTGAAGCTAAGGAAGAAACAGAACGTAGCCCTAGTCCACCAAGGTTAACAGGAAGCGTTGCTTCCTGTGAACCTTGCATTTTTGAAATAATTGTTTGTTACATATTCCGTCGGAGTAAATTATCTAATTCGCCTTATCAAGCTCCAACTGACTTGACCAAGTGGGGGAACATCTGAGGGCGTACATGAGGCAAATAATTTTTCAAAAAAAATGCAACATGTTTAGGAAGTTCATTCAATCTGGTTGTCAACAATTTGAGTGATTCACGTTTTTCTCGAAGAAGTTCTGAGAGTGAATCTCAAGAAAGATGAGCACCCAGGAAACTCCATTTAGACTTTTCCAAAATTTTTATACCAGGAGCCAATTTTAAATTGATGGTTTCGGAAATATTATTCGGAGTTGGTAATCAACTCGCAGATAGTTTGAATAATCAATGATTTTTTCTGAATCTTTTGAAGCAAAGTTTTTATCACCAGCGATTGAGCTATCCTCTAAATACCAGCGATTAAATTCGGATGATAAACTTGTTGAACATCTCTCTCGGACAGAATCAGATGTTCACCAAAACTCAAATAGGAAGCTGATTTATAACACCGACTTAAAAAGGGATATAATCCTGGAAACGAATCTTTAAGCTCAGGAAGCATGATGTTTCTATCAACCGTGTTGATATCTATTATATCAGAAAAAATCCTGAATCGGGATTTGGATGAAGATCAATATATCTACGAGCAGCATGAGCAACAGCTTCACAACCACCTGCAGTACCGAAACCGAACCGTAGTGGACGTAACATCGATCCTAGTTCGTCTTTAATCCTCATACAACCAAGTTTAGCTACCAATCGACGATAAAAGGTACCGACAGCAATCGGTATCACTTCTCCATCCTTTTTCCGAAGAGCATACAGTGAAGCGCCAAAAAGTGTGGAACCTGAAAACCTACATAACCTGATAAATTAAAATACAAACACGCGATATCACGTGAAATATCTTGGAATGATTACTCTTCTGAAAATTTGATTATTACGATTATTAAATGAATACATGCAAACTCAAGAACTCATTTGACACTGAACATTCAAAAGTCCTTCACAAAACTCTTGTCAGGCCAAATATTTCAGTATCACGAGATCTGAAATGGAGGCGAGATATCAAAGTTTTAGTATGTCTTGAACTTCTGGATATCGTAAGATAGGGAAATTCTGGCAAAAAAAAAATGAAATTTGAAAATTATCGTTCTTTTCTAGCATATATTCGATAACAGGCAAGTGAGACTTCATGTGTAGATACCATTAAATGATATTCTGAAATACCCAACTATGACACAATTCAACCGTCGTTTACGAAATCTACGTGCACATATCTGATTTTGAATAGCCATGTTCATTATGGTGAGGTGAACGACTAGTTTATGTCAGTTTTTTCCAAATATATTGAAACATATATTGGATTTATGAACAGTAGAAACATTTTTGTGAATAATATGCGATCAACAGCGATAATGGTAAATGTATCTGAGAGGATTATAGATGATCACTTAGGTGAGTGGGTCTATTCGACCCTCCACCGCAACCCACAAGGATTTATTGTGGCTAACACCTATTCTAACTCGACCAAATGAACCCAGCTTCTTGATGAAGCCGATTAGTTTGTATGGTGAGTGATCTTTCAGATCAGATGGCAAAAGTGTGGTTCTACTAAACTCAGAAAACTTGATTAGGTACACGGCGCAGCAGGTACAAAGTATGTGCTCTGCTGTTTCATCATACTCCAAACAGAGGCGACACACACTGTCTTCTGATAGTCCGAGTCTCTGCATATGATGATTCAGACGACAGTGACCTGTAAGGAGGCCTGTTAGACATC
>WOGR01010304.1:0-10973 GCA_015342045.1 Leptinotarsa lineolata
CTGTATTTGATATAATTTTTGGATGGTCGTTGCTTGTAGAACCTTCGGTCCTCATGCGATGGCTGCGTACGGTAACATAGGTCTTATTATTGCAGTGTAGATCCAGGTTACCACACGGGGTGAAAGACCCCATGTGCGTCCCATTGTTCCTAAGCCACATATGCTTTTTTTTGCTCTATACTGTAGGTAAGAGTTCCATGTTAGATGTAAGTGTAAGTGTTCATATAAAAGTATTTGATTCTAAATTATTTTTCTTTCGTGTAATTCAATGTTTACATGAAAGTAGCTGTTTCGATAGGGCTTTTCTTTCAGTTCGTATCTGAAAGTTATTTTTTTGCATAATCCAGATGGAGATGTAGAAAGCCAAAACCTTTCTTTCCCAAAAATTAGTCTCTCCTAAAAATACACCCCTATCAATTTTAACGTAATTATTTCTATTCAAAACAAATGCTTTCAATAAGAACCCATTTGCTTTATTAATTTCCACTGCATATCATTCAACCCGTTGTATGATTCGCACGTTGAAAGTTAAGACCTTGTCAATCCTTTTTGCTGTACTTGGAAGATGTGTGACTAATTAATTTCTTCCAAGTCTTCGGAAAACACAGGAAAGTTTTATGGACTTTTTACCCATATCTTTCCTTGCAAATTCTGCTGATGAAACATATAACTCCACTGCATTTGTTCATGAAAGGTAGGACTAAGTATATATCTTTTTTCTCAAGAAGAATTATATGCACATGCCAATTAAATGGATCAAATCCGTGGAATTATGATGCATCTCCTCCCAGGATGACAAACTGTATACATTCTTGCTTCTAATGTCAGAGTTAGTAGCCCAATAAAAAAGTATATAATCAGGAGATGTGATGCAAAATTATTACATGAATGCATTCCATGTTCAAATTTTGTTATTCCATTTGGGAAACCAACCCTGTAGTCCTCGTATTCCGCCAATTCTGAAGTTGTGCTGTGAATTCGTTCAGCCCAAACGAAAACAAACAGAGCAATGTTTATTTGAGTGGAATAGCCATCCGTACTTGAATAAAATATTTCTAGACAGCGCACGATATGGAAAAACATTTTTATTCATCCCCCTATGATCTAATCTCGTCTCACTCTCTTGGGGTCGATCCACTCTATAGTACCTCCCTCGATACGCTTTCGATTCGCTTTTTGTGCATTCTGCATAATATAACAAGGAACAATAATACTACCTGGGCCTAATACATAGATGGCGCTAGTCTTATTACATTCACCGCTTTTTCAGTTAGTACTGACTTTCAAAAGAGTGCTGTTGATATTTCATGGAGCGTTTGAAGGTCTAAATTGCAAAGAAACCACCGCACATGGCAAAGAAATAAATTTTGTTTCATCAAGACAACGCACCGTGTCAAAAGTCAATCAAAACAATGGCAAAACTGTATGAATTGAACTTCGAATTGCTCCCACATCCACCGTATTCGCCAGATTTGGTTCCCAGCCACTACTCAATGTTCGCAGACCTGAAAAATGCTCGCCGGCAAGAAATTTAACTCGAATGTAGAGGTTATTACTGAAACTGAGGCCAATTCTGAGGCACAAGATAAATCCTTCTATAAAAGTTGTGATGAAATGTTAGAGTGGCACTGGAATGATTGTGTGACTATTACAGAAGAATGAAGCCGATTTTGAAAAAAAAAACCGTTTTCTTTCTTGGACCATGAAATTTCCTGCCAATAATTCTGGCTTCAGCAAATAGAGCTATCAGGAAGTTCTGTGAGATACTACTAATTCTAATCACACTCTGAAATCACATATTCAGAAACGTTATGCGTTTATTGGAGAGATAGTGTTAGCGATAATGTGAACGGCCTGGTTTATTCGCTCATCTTGAAGAATATTTTATTGCATCGAAAGCGTATCGAGAGCGGTACCATAGTGTGGATCGACCCTTAGTCTTACACTTGCGACGGTTCTCATCCTCCCCCTCGCCCACCATTGTCTTGAAGTACTAAATATGGGAAATTCAAGTAATGGAGCATGTTATACTCAACATCAATGCGACGTATAACAAAGAGTAGTCGTGGGAAATGACGCCGTGCATTGTTCATTACTGTCCCATTCTATTCTCGAACGATTTTCCACCGCGGTAATCAGATGTCTAAACAAGTTCTCGTGGACAACAACGTGATCCATTTTAGAGTTATTCGTCCTAACTCTGACTCGAATGTATTTAATTCAAGAGTATAATTAAACGCAAAACGTTGATTTTCCATGGTTCACTCCCACCCAAACAATTCATTATTGATTTTACTTACTTACAAGGTAATAGATTTTCCAAAACAAAAATTCGGCATTCTTTTCATAACTTTCACTGGAAGTGGTCGAGTACATATTAGCGGTAGGTACATATCAGAAATACACAAACTTCATGAGAACGTTTTTCCAAAAGTTCTTTGGAAACGTTCTTTTAGAGCACCTTGAGATTTTTTCTGTAGTGCTTATGCTTGTCCTTAAAAAAATTAATTGAAAATACGATTACTTTCATTCGAGCAAAAAAAACAGGACCGAGAATCATTCATTCACTTGCGAAAAATTTTAATTCAATACCTATTAGTAACATTTTCCCATATCCAACAATATCATAATCGGAAAATAAAAATATATCAACACTTTGTTGTCTCCTGATATTATTATATTTTCGAATATGTTATACAAAAGATTAACAGAATATATAAATAAAAAATCCACTAACACCAACACTTTGTTAGTCATAGATCGATCAAGATAGCAATAGTTATTTTTATTCTCAATATTTTGACGAATTGACCAATGACAAAAATACGTGTAACTTGAAATGCGGGTCCATTTTTCTCTATTCACGTATATTTAAAAATCGATTCCCCTGTTTATTTTTGAAATGAAAGCAATATGGGCATCGAACTGCTAATATTCGATGTTGTTCTTGTATGTGAAAACGTTATTTTCGTATATGCAAATTGAAGAAAATTTGTCATTTTTTATCTTCAACGACTATTATTGAATATCAACATGTTGGTAGATATTTTATTGAAATTTTTCATAGTGGGTACTAATTTTTTTAAGAGCTTTCGTCAAGGGTTATATGTATAGTAGACTGGCAAAATGCAAGTTATGAATCTTTTGTACCTATTGAAAATGATTCATTTTTAATCATTAGTTAAAGCCATACTACTATTAAATAACTTCTGTTACACGGAAAACGCTATCGTTTAGCCAATCACAAAGTATAATCTTCCTCTTGATGATGATCACTTAATGATCGAAACACGTGTCGAGGTGTTGAAAAAAAATAACGGTTTGGTGTTGGTATAAAACTCCAGTAAGATACAAAGCAAATGGTTTCGTATTTCATAAAAGATGATATACGACTCCTTTGAACTGCCAAATATAACCTTAAAGTACATTTACATTGAGTAATATAGTTGATTTGGGTTAGATTTCAATTTGTTCAAATGGACTATTGGCAACAAAACACAGCCTTTGAATTCCTAGTGGAATTATCTTTGTTTTGATTTTAACTCATTTTAAGTTTGGTCAATCACTAAGAAAAACTATAGACTTACAAAAGTTAAAATATATGAACATAGATACAAATTCTTATTTCTTCAGGCCTACGACTAGCATTAACATTAACAAATCATCTTTCAGCGGAGAGGCATGAAGTTCAGACCATGATATATTACATTTGGAATAGAAAAGTTCAAAACTTGGTCTTTTGAAATACTTGGAAATCAATATATTCCAGAATTCGGATCATCTGCTCAGTGGCCAGGGATGATTGAATAAATTCTCGTCTCTTGAATTTGTTTTATAATAAAGAAATTGGTAGTTAGTTGGATATTTTTAAGTATAAGTTGGTAGGAGAATTAAGTTAGTGTTAATTACATGTCCATTTTAATGAAATTGTTCGCAGAAGGGATATACTTATTAGTAGTTAGATAATTACTGAAACTCAGTAGTATGTCTATACAGTGTTCCCCCCTTTTGTTTTTTGAACGGGTCAACTCAAAAAATTGAAATTTGGGATAATGAAATTAATGAATAAATACTTTATTTTGAAGTGAAATTGGCAGATGAAACTTTCAAGATGGCGACTGGACGCCATCTGGGAAAAAATATTTAATGGAAAGAGGGTCTTGTGACACATCATTCTGAAGCTCCTGAAAAATACTTCACAAACCTAGAATATGAAGTCAATATTTTCACCTACTATAAAATGGCGGAAAATTTAATAATTTTCTGAAGACAAACACATTAATATAGATATTTCTATAAATATTCCTTTTTATCGGCCATATGGCAATTACGACAACAAATGTCAGTACGACAATGAACATCATTGTTCAGTTAGAATGTTCTCATTTAGTTTTCGGTTTTACTAGTAGTAAGGTACCACGTCAACAATCTCTAAAATGGTCAATTCTCGTCCATTGGAAAAAAAAATGGAGCGATTTTTATTTACGATGCGACGCGTAACTTTCAAGAGACAGTAAGGATTTTCAATGAACGTTTTCCGAACCGTCCTATTTGTAGAAAATATTTGAGGGAACTTGTATCCAAATTCACAACTACCAGTAGTGTACATAACAAAAATCCCCCAGGTCATCCGTCCATTCCGGAAAAACAGCAAGTGCAAATAATTGGTGAGATGTAGTAAATCCTAAACAGTCTACTTATTCCGTCGTGAATGTTTGTGAGGTGTCCCCTTCTACTGTGTGGAGACTTTTGAAGAGGAATAGGTATCATCCATACAAAATTGAAATGATACACCAATTAACTGAAGATGACCCTGATCGAAGAACAGAATTCTGCGAAATCATGACGGAAACCATTGCAATGCATCAAAAAATGTACGTTAAAAAATAGAAATGATATAGCGAAAGTACATAAATAGCGTTATCAGTGGACTGTAATTTTAATTGTAATTGATTTCGACACGAGAGCATCAAAGTTAACTGATAGTTGGAGTTTTCCTTTTGGATAAGCTGCTCTGGGTTTTCTCAGGAGCTCCTTGGAATTTTTTTTCAGCTAACTTAACTGTTGATGCTTATATTCGTTGACACAACATTCATAAAAGGGATAAATAGCGGTATGTTGAGGAGATAGCGAACGAACTGATTATATCGTTTTCAAAACGGTTGCGATTCAACTTCAAAATCATCAACAACATCTCCACAACATTTGTTTTAGTGACGAATGTACATTTGTTTTAAACGGTAGTGTTCACAGAAAAAATTGCCGTTATTAAAGTGACACCAACCCTCATGTTTTCCGGGAAACATATACCCAATATCCAGAAAAAAAATGTTTGGGTAGGAATATCGAGAAACCATATTGTAGGACCTCTATTTATTGATCAAAATTTAACAGAGGAACTGTCGAAGCAAATCCTAATGAATTCGATATGGATATTGTATTCCAACAAGATGGAGCACCACCATATTACTTTAGTAAGACACTATTTGGTCGTTGGATTGGCCGTCGAGGTTCTATAGAATTGCCAGGCCGCTCGCCAGATTTGACACCTTGGAACTTTTTTATGGGGTTATTTGAAGCAAAAGATGAACGAAACTGAACCTGCTTCAATATTGGATATACGGCAGAGAATAATAAATAATTATAGAGATATTGACGTTACTGTGTTCGCAAATGTTCGGCGTGAAATATCAGATAGGCTGTTCATATGTCAAGAAGTTCAAGGCAACCATTTCCAGCATCCTCTGAACTGACCTCAAGCTCATTACGTCATATTATGTAGTTAAATGTCAATGTATTCAGACAATTATTGAAAGTTCCGCCATTTTGTAGTAGTTGAAAATATTGACATTATATTCTAGGGTTGTGAGGTACTCGTCAGGAGCTTCAAAATGATGTGTCACAAGACATCCCTTTCCATTTAATTTTTTTTCCCAGATCGCGCCCAGTCGCCATCTTGAAAGTTTCATCAACTCACTTCAAAACAAAGTATTCAAGCATTAATTTCATTATCCCGAATTCCAATTTTTTGAGTTGACCCGTTCAAAAAACAAAGGAGGGGCATTGAAGAAATGCACTGAATATACTGACACGTTTTTTATCAAAATTTATAATAATGTGTTCCAGACTAAGAAAGCGCACTCCACAATAGATCGTACTAGAATTTTTATTCGGCTGTTTCACATGGCTCCATATTCCTTTCTATATTGATTGCTGAATTAAGATAATCACTCTCGGTGTGATCCGAACAAAATGCGGGTCGTCTAAAGTTCTTGTGATGAGAACGTGCCTTGGGAATAGTGAAAGTGATTATAGCGAACCGTATAATGAAGGAGTCTGGTCGCGAGAATATAAAGTGGGCTATGAATTATCGATTTATGACTGGGTTTCTACATGTCCTCGTGAATAGGTGGGCTGGACACACGAGTATTTCAGTTAACGTAATTTTTTGATAGTATGGCAGAGAAACTTTCTGCTGACACCGAGCACTTTCCTTAGGAGTTTATGAACATTATTTTGTAATCTATTAGGTGGACTGAAAAGTTCTAGGCTAACACTCAGATGGCAATACTAGTATTAAATCCATATGGTTTTCAGTTGACCCTAGCCTTCAAAAGACACGTGTACAATTTTCACAGCGAGTGAAGCAACTTTTGTTGGATTGAAGAAAATGGATAAAAGGGAATTTGGTATGTTGATAAAGCATTGCTTTTTGGCGAAAAAATACTGTTGAAGCCAAGGCATTGCTTGATAAACATTATTCGGGCTTTGCACCAGAAAAATAAATCGTTGAGAAGTGGTTTGTTGAGTTTAAACCGGGTGAAATGAGCACCGAACATTGCAAATTGAAAATGATCGAGATAGCTGAAGATCTAAAGCAGAGGTTCCCAATTTTTTTCAATATGAACTACTTTCAAAATTTTGCTGGTTCCGGTGTATCCCCTGCAGCTACATTTCTACCGTATTCCCAAAATTCGGCAAAAACTGTGGATATTATATCAAATAGGTCAATACAAAAAGTGATTCCATCCAACTTTGTTTTTTGACATCTACTTACAGCACAAGATACCAATCAGTTCTCACTTATTTATATTGATGAAGAACCAAGTGCTTGCAAGATTGCAAGCACTTACACGTATTTCGTTTCCTTTGCACGTCTCAACAAGCGTTGCGGACGGCGGCGGTGGCGTTGCACAGAATATGGTGTAACGCAGTTACTAATTTCCCCAGTGGTACGTCAGGTAGAAGCAGCTTTTATTATTTTATGTTTATATTGTTGCCCCCTTGTTTATGCGACTCTATCGCGATAGGAAACTGTATTGTGGCAGGCCGTCGATGCAAATCGTAAATCGTGATATGTTGACCCACCGTACCGCCGATGGAGGGCACAACTCGCCATCACCGTCGAATTACACATACCTGGGTATCAGTCCTGGAACTAAATTGCAGAAAATATTGGTGAGAGGTGATCCGGATGTCAATCAACTGGATTTTGCATGCAAATACACGATATTGAATATTCACATAATCCCAATAATCTTGCAGCTAGACACATAGCAGATCAGGAGCTTGTTGAAAGTGCTTGAAATCGATTCAAAGCAAAAGAGAGAAAAGAGCTTCTTGGCCAATTACGAATATAATGAAGGGAAAACGCCGATTTGGTATGGGTCGTAGAACACTTTTCCATATAATCTCGAGAGCATCTATCAAAGCAGTTTCAGCTTGGTTCATCACCTTGGATGCTTGCTAGAGTTTCGTGAAGCAAGGGTAAATGATTGGTTGATCCATCATCCGACCGTCCAAGAGCAGGAAAAATGAGGTGAGGTTAAAGGTAATGGTTCTCAGATGGTAAAACGCTATGGTAAAACGCTATCCCACATGTCTATGTCTATGTGAGTTATCGTCTACTTTTACAGTCTCCAGAAGACATTGGCGTCAGAGAAAAAACGTACTCAATCTATTCCAAAGCTACTTATCAAATAGAAATCAAGTTGTGAGAGTGGACGGAGTACTTAGCAAGCAGGAAGTGATCGAATACGGTGTTCGTCAAGGCAATGTCCTCGGTTCCATACTCTTTAATATATATGTCAACGGATTATTTTCCCCCGGAAAACAGTGGTGACATTATAGGTTTCGCCGATGACATGGCTATTGTGTATCAGGAGGAGAATTGGAACGCCCTCAAGGAAAAAGCCGAAAGAGGCTTCGAATTGATAAAAACTGTCTGGATCACAAACTGGATGAAACTAAGTATATGCCTTCTACATGTAATAATTCGAACATATCGTCCATTCAAAACATAGAAGTTAAAATTCAAAGTAAGCCTGTGAAACCTGTGAAAAATTTTAATATTTGGGAATCTATATAGATTGCCACCTGAGGTGGGATCATCACATTACATGTGTAATCAAAAAACTCCAAACAGTAATGTATAAATTTGAATATTCAAAGAAGTTACGTGATTATGAACACTTAAAGACATTATATCATGTCGAAAGACATTAACGTAACGGGATTCTGGGATGGGGTGGGGTTGTTAAAACTCATCTCAAACCGTTAGAAGTTATTCAGAAAAGATTCTTGAGAATAATATTATCAAAAAACTATCTATCAAAGGTATCCATCAGTGAAACTAATGTTCTCGACTTGAGACAGTTGTATTACCTTAAAGTCAGCATGAAATATCATTCAATTGAAGATCAGGCCCGAATGTCAATTCGTTGTTATGGTCCCCGTCAAAAAATGTTCATATACCTTTCATGTCAAAATCTTTCGGACAAAGATATTTTCCTTATATTGCAGTAAAATTATACAACTCTCTTCCGTATAAAATAACCAGTTCTTTTCTATTCAAAAAAACTATGTTAGGTTTTCTTCAAAAAACATCTGGAGGTTTAATTAGTGACATTATCGAAGGAAAAAAGTCAATAACTTTTTGAAATGTAATCTGGCTCGTACGAGTTATTGTACTATGTATGTATCATAATATGTATTATAGGTATGCGTTTGAATATGTATATTGGACGTCTAAGTGTGTTAACAAATGTGTGAAGTGTATAAATGTTGAAAAAAAAAGGAAATTGCTTAGACTTTTATCAGATTGTTTATATCTTTTTATATTTTATGTATTATTATTCTAGTATTACCAATTCGAAATAAGTATTAAATTACTTTTCGATTATCCGTTATTTATTCACCCATTTATATAAATTGTGCTTGTATTGTCGTTACTTTAAATCATAAATAAATGACATCATCATTATTAAAAATTCATGTTCTTACTGCTCTTTGGTCTCTATACGTTTCTCATCCTTCATAGCAACACGAAAAATCAAAAGAAAAGAATCCCCTCCCGAATTTCTCACACGAATACTGATTTACATAGTTCCAAGATTAACAATTTGTTTTTTCTCTCATGTATACTTTGTAGACGAGATTGATTTCCTGTTCGAACTCCGACCTGTTGGCTACATAATAAAATACTTTCATGGCGGTTGATATAATTGAAAATTTGCGAGAAGGTCGTGCTATGAATCCATAGATCTCATTTGCGACGCACACGGTGTCCTCAATATGTGGTAGAAAAGAAAGTTCAACAACGAAAGTGGATTCCCACTTATAGATGTTTTTGCAAGCGCTAATTTTTCAAGTTGTCAAAAATCAAGAATTGCCACATTGATGTTCAGATAATTTTATGACGAATACTGTTTTTAGATCGGAGGATCTCTAATTATTGCAACTACTACATGGGCTGAAAAGCGTCGGGCCTACCACATAGATGGCGCTAGTCTTATTGCATTCACCGTTTTTTTCATTTAGAACTGACTTTCAAAAGAGAGCTGGTGAAACTGCATGATATTCTAGTCATAAGATTGTCAGTTATTTTGCTAAGAGTGACACTATTTTCGTTATTTTCAAAACAATGGATCAAAAACAATTCCGTGTTCTAATTTCACACTGCTTCTTAATGGGCAAAATACCGTTCAAGCGAAGCATTGGCTTGAAAAGTGTTACAAGGACTCCGCTCTACCAGAAACAACAATTGAACGTTGGTTTGCTGACTTCAAATGGGGTCGTAGAGATACCGATGATGCAAAACGCAGTGGACATCCAAATGAGCAGTAACACCAAAAAGCATTCAAAAAAATCCACAAAATCGTTTTGAATGATCGAAAAGTGAAGTTGCGTGAGTTAGTTGACATTGTAAAGATATCAAAAGAACGTATTGACTTTAGCATGAGCATTTGACTATGAGAAAGGTCTGTTCAAAATGGGTACCGCGCGAGCTCACTGTTGACCAAAAACAAGAGAACGTCCTGATGATACTGAGCAGTGTTTGGTCATGTTTAAACACAACAAACCGGAATTTTTGTGTCGATATGCGACAATGGATCATACATGGATCTATCACTTTACTCTTAAAATAAAAACGATCGTCGTCTGAGTGAAAAGTAACTGGTGAACCTCGTCCAAAGCGCTCGAGAGCACAAGAATCGGCTGGAAAGGTTTTGACCTCATTATTTCGGGATGTGCGTGGTGTAATATTCATTCACTACGTTGAGAAGGGAAATACCATCAACAGTGAATATTATACAGTGTGTCAATTTTAAAACTTACAATGGGCTATATCTCACGAACAAAAGCTGTTATCGAAAAATGCTCCAAATCGTTTCTAGGATAGTAAGGGGGAACTAAAGTGATATGAAAAAGAACCCACCTCCATCAACCCCCAAGGCCCCACCCACCAAAACTCAAAAAGTTCAAATTACAAACCCCTACTCGTTAGACATCATTGAAAAGACCATGAAAATGCTATCCAATGGTATAAATAATTATTATACAGAGTGAAGCAATAGTTGTGAAAATTTGGTTTAAATGGAATATTTAATGAGGGTTTTGTTGAACTGAAAGTGGGTCCTGTTGTTTTGTAAACAATAATACACCCTATTGTCAAAGTCTGCACGAACTTTAAT
>WOGR01010305.1:0-10973 GCA_015342045.1 Leptinotarsa lineolata
ATCCTGCACTGAAACCTGTCGGATATAATCCAACGCCCTTCGTGGTATTAACCAGGGGAGTAGTTGTTTTCTGATAGGTGTCAGTCCATTAACCTACAATGTAAGTAAGTTGAGACTGGCCTGAACAAATCGTTCTCTTAGGAAATTTACTTTAATTCTGACACCCATTCAATTTTATCTCTCTTCACTTCGAGTTGAAACTTTTCATGGTCAATTGATTTGAGTTTATGTTTCTTACTAATTATCATCGACTTGGTTTTATTCGTATCAATTTTCAGTTTATTTCTCTTCAAATATATTTGAATTTTTTCCAATAGTTGATTCGTGCGCTCCACTGTTTCTACAACGCATGGCCATAGAATGCAACTAACGTGTCATCTGTAAATAGAATCAAAAAATCAAGACCTCGTATGTAATTCACATCATTCAGGTAAATTATAAACAAAAGTGGTCTCAGAACACTCCCTTGAGGTACACGTATATTATTAGAAATTTCATTTGAGAAACATTTTTCCACTCCAGTTAGTTCTGACCTACTATTGTGATGATTTTCGAACAAACTTGAGGCTATTCCCTCGATTCCATAATATCTTAGTTTACGAAGTAATATTTGCCTATTGATAGTTTCGAATGCCCTCTTGAAGTCAAAGAACAGCGCTATTATACATTTATCTTTATCGATTTCATTCTTCCATTTTGAATGTGTTAATTGAAGGGCAGTTTCACACGAGTGGTGTTCTCTAAACCCGGATTGATTTCCTATAAACAGATTATTTTCAGTAAAGTATTTGTTCATGTACAACAATTCCCAAAACTTTCTTAATAATCGGCAAAGTATTTATAGCTCTGCAGTCTGATATTTCAACTGCATTATTAATTTTTGAGATAGGGATAACTATAATTTTTTTCAATATATTTGGAAAATTACCAGACGTCATTATCGAGTTTAGGGAAGAAAATCCAAGTGTGAAAAACGTTAATTTTAAAAATGTAGCAGACATTACTTCTTCAGCATTTCCTTTATTTTTGAAAGAAAAAGTTATTGACTTCAGCTTACTTATATCAGTCTTCTCGAATTCAACAAATCTCTTATCTATTTTATTAAGGTTTTGAGGGGACTATTGTATTACACTTACAATAGAATTGGAGATATCTTCAATGCTTTCAGCAGCCTGCAGCTCCGTTCTCGCTTTGATGACAGCGTCATTAGTACTAAAATCGATTGATTCAAAATTAATAGGTTGTTTGTCACCTTTTATCAATATTTTCACTCTTTTCTACATTTCCCTCAAGTTATTACTATTCGCATCAATTTTGTATTCATAGTATTGAGACTTTCTAATTTTTGATATATCAACAACTTTATTCCATCTCAGGTCATATCGATTCCACGACTCCTCCTTCTCAATGCCGGAAATTTCAATGAATTCTTTATGAGCCCTGTCCATAAGTTTCGAAGGAGATCTGATTTCGTCATAATACCAGGGGACTTGGTTTGATTTATCCTCAATTTCAATTATTGGCGCAATATCATTTAATAGTATTTCACATTCCGACTCAATATCACTGTATACTTTATTTACATCATTGGACCCATTCAACCAATCACATTCCATTAGTTTCAAATTTATTTTATGAAAAACATCCTCATTGAGTCTTCGCGTAAAAAAATGTATTACTCACTATTTGATCTTTGTTTTGTGAGTTTACGGTTATTATAAAGTGATCTGTAATTACTTGTTCATAATGTATACAAACTTTCACATTATTTTGATTTGATAGTACATAATCAATCAAGAAAGAACTAGTTGAAGTTATTCTTGTTGGTTCATCAACGAGTTGTTCAATTCCATAAGCTGTAATATTTTTAATTTTTTTTGCTGTAGAAGCCATTGCTCAAGAAATCTATATTTACGTCACTTATTAAAATACATTGTTTTTTGAATGTGAAATAATCTTCACACCACTCTTCAAAATTGTCTAAAAATTCACCATAACACGCATTTGGTGAATGATAAAGTCCAGCAATCAACCACTTACTACCATTCATATACTACATTGATAAGTTGACACCAGTAATTTTTATCCAAAATACTTTTTTTCTTCATTAAATAACTGACATCTTCACGCACACAAATTAATACTCCTTCAGTATGTCGGCTCGAGGAATTGCATCTTATAATGGAATATCCAGTAATAGCTATTTCACAGTCAAGAATATCACTCGTGCATCTGGCTTCACTGAGAATCATTATTGATGGCCGATAACAAATGATGTCCTTATTAATCTGGTGCTTATGAGCATAAAAACTTTCAGCATTCATATAAATTATGTCAACTCAGTAGTTTTTTTGAATACAGATGACATCAACAATGGTTGGAATATTGTTAATGTACTTTATCATCTCATTTTCACCTCTGTTCTTGCATTCATTCAATTGTTTTTTAAATTTGAGAAAAATTATCTCTGAAGCTTTGTTTGAACTGCAAAAATATGGACACTATCGACTTTAACTAATCTTTTGTTTCTCAACACTGTTAAGGCGTCTTTCTATGAAGAAAAACATACATTGACAAGTCTATTTTTATTCTGATCAAATTTGCCTAACCTATATACACGGATGTTTGAGGTATCTACCACAACATGTTCAAGTAAATTTTTGATGGTCTCTTTATCTTCTATTATTCTGTTTGCATGTGATTTATGCTTAGATTCATTAATATTGAGTACTATAATGTTTGCTGCCCTTTTTTGCCTCTCACAGAGTTCGTTTGATATTTGTTGAGTTGAATCATCTGAATTCAGTTTTCCAACATCCTGTATATTGTGCTGTAATTGTAATTGCTCATCCTCACCTTGTACTTGTTTACTTTGGTTTCTTATTTGTTCAATTTTGTTGTGAAGGTCACAAATGCTTTCTGGTGCTATTGAAATAAATTTGTCGTCAGTATAAAGTTCCGTAATGGACTTTGATCATAGTTTTAATATCAATAATTTGTTCATGTATAAACGGCATTTTACATTACATGGACACTCTCACTCATACTTCAAGGATATCAAACAAAGTAACTAATAGCCGAGTAGACGAGAGTATATTAGATTGCGATTAGCCCAGCTACGTTCAGGCAGCTCTTCAGGTTGTTTATTGCAAAGTAATGTATATTCGGTTCAGAGCTGATGCTATTAATGCCTACGTCCCAGCAGAGAATTTCATCTAGAACCGTGCCCAAAAAATTGCATTTGGTACTGAATAGTAAACTATATTGTCTAAATACGATATTTCGGGTGATTATGAGTCGGTCTATGGAATTTGAGTAATGTTATCTTTGAGTGGTTTACTTACAGGCGGTTTTTGTGACACCATTCATCGAACCCGTGGAGGACCTCTTCTGTTTTAGATATCACTTTATCTTCGTTTATGCCAGATACGATTATAGATGTGTCGACCGCACACATGAAGACTTCACCGTAACTTATGTGGTCAGGTAAATCATTGATGAATAATAGGAAAATCAGTGGATCAAGCACACTTTCTTGAGGTATTCCCGAATTAAGCAGGTATTCGTCTGAAATTCCATCATTCACCCTTACAATGAGTCTTCGCCCTTATAGGAATGACTGAATCCAATTGAGTAAATTACCTCGCAATCCTATTGCTGATAATTTTGACAATATGAAGTCAAAATTGAGGCTGTCGAAGGCACGCGAGAGGTCAAAAAGCAGTCCAACAATAAATTCATTTTCATCCATCTTTTCATATTAAGTTGTACAAAAGAAGTTGTTGCCGTTTCGGTTGAGTAGTTTTTCCTGAATACGTGTTGGTTTCGTTTCAGTATATTGTATTTTATAAAAAACTATTCATTCTTTTGCAAATACCCTTCTCTAGTACTCTGAGCATATGAGCCTAGAAGTTTTCGGGAATGAAAAGTTTTGGTTTCTACCTCTTAATCTGTATAAAAATATGAGAAACTTCTAAAGGAAAAAAGAAATCGATTAATTTCAAAATGAAGTTGAAATCATGCAAAGCAATAACTTTCAGACACAAATTGGAAAAAATCCCTTTCGAAACAACTAATTCCATGTAAATATTTGATTGAACAAAAAAGTACTTTCGAAAAAACTACTTTTGAAAAATCAGTCTCTCCTAAAATTATAACTGAGGGTGTTCTTATACTTCTGGCATCAACGGAATAAACATATTCAAATGATGTTGAAACTCTTCTTGGATATATACTATCATAGAGCATTTATTCCACAATTCTGAATGAAAATCTGAAAATTTGCAGAAATAGTGAAAAAATGCTGAATTCAAAATAGACTGTCGAACAAAAAACTACTGAAATTTATCAGCCCTATAAACACTTTTCGACAGCTGGGTGGATAAAAATATTGGAAAATTCAAAAACTTTCTCAATACATTAATTTTTGTTATTGTCTAAATGTACAGAAAGGTAGTTCAAAATCTGTTTTTCCGTTAATCAGCTGTCGCCCCCATATGAACGACAACTCTCAGAAGTAGAGAAACTTGTGCGAGCTAAGGACTAACCAGGTCTTACTTTTCAACTTGTGCTTCCCAACACGGTACATAGAATTTGTTTTAGAATTTCCAACGCCACATTTGTTACTTCAATTGTTATTGACTATTAAAAATTTATTTTTTGTTAAATAAAATTTTATTCTTCAGTAAGATCATTTTGAATTCATTTTTGCCGAATGAACAATTCAATATATGTAATTGTCGAATATGCTTTTATTTCTTCCATATATTCATTAAGAGTACCAAAAAAATCGTCTGCAAAACAATAGAAAAAATTTAAAAAAATGTTTTCCACATTTTATTACATACGTGTTCTGATGTTATTCTTTCAAAATACAAACAACAATATAAAAACATTCGACAGTCACTTATAACAAATATTTTTTATTGTTTGTTCCATCATCAAACTGTATATTGTTATTTTTTATTCATTGTAGATAGTCGCAAGAATGTTGAAACTAATTTGTTCAAACATTAAAATAAAAAATAGAATTCCTTCTTATGCTTAAACCAGCTCGTAAAATACATCCAACACTTTTCTCACAGAACGTGAACGATTTAAAAAATAATTTCATGGCAGTTTTCAAAACTCAAATATTTCTCAAATAGTTTCCGTATTTTTTTTTATTTAAATTTCACAAGTCCGATTGTTGGATTTTATATACCTGTCCATGTCAACTCTTATTTTGTTAATCACGAACAACAATTATATCAGCTAGTGATAATGATGATGATCTTTGATAAAATTCACTCAAAGGAAAATATGTTCACAACAATCAGTTTCAATTTCAAATAATAAATTACTTATCCACCCATAGACAACATTGAAAAAAATGTGACTTTAATAACGTAAAACTAAACTAACGGAATCGCAACTTTTCCTCATCACGGGTGTGAGGCTACTTAGATTCATTTTGTCACGAGAAAGTTTCGATACTCCTTCAATTACCCCTAAGATATTGTATGCTGTGAAAGTTAATTATTATGCTTGAGGTAAAGTAACGTATTTGAGATTTTTGTACCGTTATATTTTATAAATTAAAGGTTATAATCATGAAAAAGTGGAGAAACTTCAGAGCAGGCTAAAACAAACCGGACAATCAGAATTTTTCACCGAGAACGATTCAAAAGTATTTGTTCCAACAGAAAATGTCATCTGAGTGTTAGAGATCTATAAGGCTAGTTAAGGTTAGGTCAAAATTGAGTGGGTCTATTCGACCCCTCACTGCAACCCACAAGGGTTCATTGTGGCTCACACCTATTCATCACATACCTTCATACTCGACAAAATAAACCCAGCCTCTTAACGAAGCCAATTAGTTTATATGGTGAGTAGTTTTTCAGGTCAGATCTTGAGAGTGCGGCTCTGCCAAACTCTAAAAACCTGATTCGGTCCACGGCGGGGCAGGCACAAAGTATATACTCTGCTGTTTCATCATATTCCAAACAGAAGCGACACATACTGTCTTCTGACAGTCCGAGTATCTGCATATGATGATTCAGACGACAGACCTGTGAGGAGGCCTGTTAGACATCGTAGTTGATAACTACTATAGTCCAACATCTGTTTGGTTTCAAGATTCGAAGGGTGAATGAACGCCTTGCAGTGAGCCAATCCTGAAAGAATTTGGCAGAAGTCCATGAATCTTCTTGCCATCCAGGTGATCAATGTTTGTTTGTCAAAAGCTAAAGCGATACCAATGGCATGTTCCGGTCTGATAAAGCTGCTTGCAGCCCCTTGCTTTGCGACAGCGAGAAATTGATCAATAACCCAAACCTATTATACAATACATGTTTTTCAGACGAAAGTTCTTTCAATTTGAATGGTGAAGTGACATAATTGTCGTTACTGGAGCGATGTGAGTCCTCATTTGGTGATGGAAACACATTCACAATCTCCAAAAAAATTGAATGTCCGGGCTGGCATTCTTGGTAATCATATTGTTAGACTATCCTTCATTGAAGGTAATCTCAATGGAGGCACATACTTAAATCTATCACAAGACTGTGTAGATCCTATGATTACTCAAATTCTAGAAAATGATGACAAATTTTTAGAAAATGAAATAAAATTTCAGCAGTATGGTGCACCCCCACATTTTCTCGGGTGGGACAATTTTTAGATGAACGTTTTCCAATGCGTTGGATCGGCAGAAGGGGTCCGTTGGAGTGGCCAGCTAGATCACCTGATCTCACACCGATGGACTTCTTTCTGTGAGGACACCTGAAGTCGAAAGTGTACTCTACTAAGCCTGCAAATCTAGAAGACTTGCGACAGAGAATTGTTCGGGAATATCGATTGCTGACTTCGGACATCTTGAATAATGTAGGGAACCTTTTCGAAAGTAGACTGTATTATTGTATGGAACTAGGTGGAGGTCATTTTGAACAATTCATCCGTTGATTGTTTCGCCATTGATATTATATTTTGTTGATTTCCTCAATAAAATGAGCGATAGCGAATTTTCTTTTTTTCTTAAATTAAACGTTCAACATTCTCAATAACGAATAGACCGATTTTTTAAAAAATCACACAAGTAATAGAGGGACACAAGACCTTCCAAATGATGTATCACTCGACCCCCCATGCCATTGAACAAAATAGGAGGGTAGTTGCTGACCGCCTGGGAGTGAAGTTTCGGGTATAATTTCCATATCAGAATCAGTCTCCCTGAAAATAAAAATCGACGTGTTCTATGAAATTTTTCATTACACGTCCGATTCTGACTTACAAGGGAGGTCAAGTTTTCGTTGGAACGCCCTGTATATTCTGAACCTATTATAAATCTCTCAGATTTTCTAGAATATCCAAACAAAGGTGTCATCAAAACAAAAGCTTTGAACATTTTTACTGGAAAGCTTTTTTCTAGGGATCCTTGACAGTATTTTCTACCACTTCTATTTACTCAATAAAAGTTTCTTTCCATTGAATATTCAGTAAATGAGGCAGTAAGAGTAATATTCCGAAAACCAAAAGGCTAAAATGTAATAAATAGAGAAATGACTCTTGTGAAAAATCATAATTGAAAGTTCCTTTGATTTTATACCACTCATATTTTTTGTAACTAACGTTACTGCAGTTTCGTCCTAGAAGTACATTTTCAAACGAATTCAGTAAACTAAAATAATTAGGAATGGATGCTATTATTTCAGTTCATTGCATTAGTTCGAAAACATCCTTGTAGGTTGAAACTGCAGTAAATTTGTAACGTACTCCACTGTTTTTAACAATGTTACACGGATTTCATACATTCCATTTCATTTCCAAAATTCAAGCGAAGTCATATATCTTCGGCCAAGCGCATGCAAAAAGATGTACACTTTTTATCGCAACAAATCGAATACAGTATACACCATAGTAACGGTTACATCCATCAATTAATTAAATGACCCTTAATTTTTATACAAATTTCATTTTCATTTCATATGAATCAGAAATATTCATTTGAACATAGATTACCTACATGTTTATACCATAAAATGAATAAAAATTTTCAAGTTATTTGGAACTATACAAGAACAAAATTCTTCAAAATTTCTCATATTTTCTTCGATAAATCTTCATGAAACTAACTATATCTGTAAATTGAAATCAATAACATATCATGTCATACTATTAAGCAGCGCGAAGTTATCCACAAATTTTCATCCACAACTTCTGATATAGAGACAAGCTATGGTGGGATAGAAGTACAACATTGCGCAATGTTGCGCAATGTTGTACAATGTATATGAATTTCAATATAAAAAAAAATTGCTAAATAATTTCAACATATGAGTTCATCAATTCTCACTAGACTGAAAAAAAATTAATTTCATCAAAAGTCCGTATAAACTGAAATAATTGATGATTCTATGATTGGTGGATCCTATATTCACATGTGTGTCAAAATGTTTTTTCACGATATCTAATGCAAAATAATGATCAATATATACACAAAAATATGTTTGAAAACACAAATTTGTAGAAAACGCTTTTTGACGCTCGTGAATTCATGATAATTATTTTTCCCACAAGAAACTTAGAGTGCTTGTTCACGATACCTTGCTTGAATTGTAATTCATCATCAATACTTGTATGAGGTTCAAACGAAAATTTGTAGAAAATGATTTTTGATGGAAAATGATGAAAAATAGTGAATCGTGAATTATAGAAAATATTTTTTTTCAGTAATCTCAGAGTGCATGTTCACGACACGTGGCCTAAATTATAATTCATTATCAATACTTATACGAGGTTGAAATGAAAATTTGTGGAAAACGATTTTCGATGGAAAATAATGAAAAGTAGTGTATCGTGAATTATAAAAAATCATTTTTTCACAGACTTGGCTCAAATTATAATGCATCATCAATACTTACGAGGTTGAAACGGAATTATTAATGAAACGATTTTTTATAGGAAAAATTTAAGAGATAATAATGAAACCGATTGTTTCAATATGTACAAAATATTTATCATTCATGATAATAACTACCAGTTGAAACAATATTATAACATCAAGTAATTGAGGAATAATTAAAAATGAAATCATATACTTGTGGACAAAATTAAAATGAAATTTCTCAGCAGATGTATTATTGAGAATATATTCACACAATACAGTTTCCTATATGTTCAGAAATCAACAATGAAATATAAGGAAACGAGGGTGTTTTGAAAAAAATTTGGTTTTATTGTTGAACATATCATAAAATAACTTGACGAATAGCAAACTACTGGTAGGTACTACAGTAATTCTCATCCTATTACAGGTACAATTGATCATATACAATTACTGTCCTAGAGGTTGAACAATATAAATAGAGCGACCAGTACTGAAATAGTAGTTGACGGAATGGAGACGATAGGAACAAGAACCCGAGCTTCAACTCGGGTATTGCGACCGTTACCACACCGCCTTTGAAAATATCTACCGCAGCAATAGACGAAACGTCAGGCATAAAAACCTGCAGACCACGGCCAAAAAACCCGGAAAATAGCCTTCATACTGATGTAATAATCACAACTCATTACCTTGTGAATTAGTATAAAATCTAAAATTTTATCAGTAACCAGTCCGAAATAAAGCTTGATTGTTCTCTGGGCGTCCCATCTTCCAATATATCTGAAGGTATGATTGTTCAGTTTCCGCAACTGTATGAAAATTCTCATGATATATTCATTAGCTATTTCTTCTGATAGCCATATGACAAGTGTTTTTGTGGGGTATTCGTGAAGTAATCAACCAGAAAACTTCATTTAAAATGCTAAATACTCTAAGTTATCTTCTTATCGCACTTTCTAATAGAGATTATGGTAGAGAATCTTACTGGAGTTTTATCCCAACACCAGTTAGTTTAATCTTCCTCACGAAGATGATCACTTGATGATCGAAACCCGTGTCGAGGTGTTAAAAATAACGGTTTGGTGTTGGAGTAAAACTCCAGTGAGATTCATTACTACATCAAAGGTTCCAAAAGAGAGCATCACAAATTTCATTAGACAAATATCATGAAAATGTAGAAAAATATTTTCATGTTTGTTTGCATTATTGTACAAAAATCATTTTTTTTTTTATTATTAGGTTCTAGTTAATTTTTGTCGCACCTATTTTTGACGTCTTGTAGGTGTTCCACGATTGGATGATTTTATTTTTATGAATTATTCATAAACTTTGACAAGTTAACATCTAACTTTCGATGAATTAAAATTGGATATAACCATTCCATTTTTGTTCCACCATTTCAAATATTTTTGTTGTGGAAAAAGTATTAAAATGACATAGGAAATGCTATCAAATTGTTACAAACTTGAATATACGTAAATAAAATAAAAAATATATAAACCTTTAATTGACTAAATCATAGGTACCTACGATTTTTATAATTAGTATCTCCATAGTCAAGAAAATTACCCATATTTTCAAAACACAAAACATGCATTTCAATTTCATATTAGATAATGATTTGAGCAGAAATAATCCTTTCTAAATTCACCTGGTGAGAAACTTTCTGTCATAGGCCCATTTCTCAAAAACTGCTTGGAAAACTATCAAATGTATACCCCACAAATATAGCTATCATTTTGAAGCATATGTTTGATATATTTGATACTCCATTGATAATTACATACTTCAGGAAAAGAAAACTGAATTTTTTCATTTCCAAATCAACTATTATAAGTCACCAATGATTACACAGGCCAACGATGGAAAAACTGTTTTACTTAAAACACATCATCATTATGTTTTTTAGGGTGCTAAATCTTAATATGACACTCATTGAGTCGTATCACCTACCATTTTTTCACTTTTGCACATCAATATATAAAATTTTTCGATCCATTACAGAATTCCACAGCTTTTATATACTACAAATAAAATTGTAAAATAATTTGTGCTGGATGTAGAAGAGTTGGCAGCACTGCTGAAACACATTTACTGTCCAGAAAAA
>WOGR01010306.1:0-10972 GCA_015342045.1 Leptinotarsa lineolata
AGAGCTAAAAAAATATGGAATCGAATGACGTATTCATATACTGAGTGTTTAATTAAAAAAAATCGGTTGGCCACGTACGGCTGAATCACCGAGTATGCGAGAGAATAATTTTTTAAAGAAAGTATTTATCGATATGACTGTGAAAAAAATTGAGCAATTCGAAAAATTGTTTTCCCTGATAGCAATGGACCGTGGGAATCTTGTTGACTCACCCTGTATTATAGATACTATTACAGGGTGTTCTCTAATTATGGAACAAAACTTCAGGAGATGATTCGTTAGGTCGTTTTGAGAAAAACGTTCTTATAAACATATGTCCGGAGTTGAGATACAGGGCTTTGAAGTTAAAAAAGACGGTATTTATTAAATATTATTAATATTCTTACACCGAATAGGTAAATTTGCTACAGTTATTTAAAGTAATAAGTAGCTTATTTAGTCCAGTGGCATCTTAGTTCACACCCCAGCCAACAATATTGAGGAAAAAAACGGCACTGACTTTTTAAGTAGTTTTAAATTTTTCGTCACTTGTGCTTTCTTCATTTTTGAGAAAAAAAATCACTTCTGAAAACTGTGCATGGATAATATAAAATAAAAACCAAAAGTAAATAATAAACAATTTCGACCTTAAAGTAAATTAGCAGAATGTCCATCTTCTGCAATCGATCTGTCATTGATTGTCTGACACGTTCAAAATACCTGGGTTATTGTGGAATTGGCGTGGTGGTAGTGCGCCCGACTCACGATCGGAAGGTAGTGAGGTCGATTCCGGCTTCGATATTTTTCTCGAGAGAATTTATCTAGTTAAAGCCGGTATGATTCTGCAACCGTGTTAGGAATTACACGTTAAAAGGTAAGAACTCGTTAGTCCTTAGCTCGCACAAGTTTCTCAACTTCTGAGAGTTGTCGTTCGTATGGGGGCGACAGCTGGTTAACGGAAAAACAGATTTTTAAAACAGATTTTTTTTATTCCCTATGACATTTCAATTGTCAGTTATTTGATTCCTCAAGTCATTCACATCTAGTACAGGAGTACTAGTACAATAGCTTTCAGTTTACCTTATAAATAGAAATATAGAGGATTCACATCAGAACTGCGAGCCGACCAATCCAGCGATTAGGGTAACTGATGTCGAGATGCTGACAAGCAATAACACTAAAATGAGCCCCGTCGTGTATAAACCGCATGTTGCCTCTTACAAATACTGGAACTTCTAACAAAACGGTTAAATAATTTCGCAAAAAGTCCGTATAGGATTCACCTGTTTGTCTTGCTGGTGGAAAAAATGGGCAATTAGGTAGTCACCAATCATTCCTACCCAAATGTTGTTGCTGAAAATAACTGTCTCTAAAAACATAGGAATTTTCGTAGGCCCAAAACTGGTCATTGTGAAAGTTCATAATGGCATCTCATGAATAATTTGCTTCGTTGGTGGATAAAATATGTATTTTTGGACCCGCTGTATGTGATATGGGTATTGAAGGCTTCTTTTTAGAACTGTCATATGATTTTTGGGCTGACTTCCAGCTGCAGTGCAATCTTCCTGGTACTAATTGAAGGATCTTCTTCTATCGCAAGTATAGCTTCTTCTAGTTCAGGAGTTTTTACAGTTCTTGGTCTTCCACCACCTAAATTTTTATTGAAACTTCCAGTTTCACATAATTTTGCATATAGCGTCCTAAATGTTCTAGCAGATGGAATTACTCTGTTGGGATATCTGTCCTGGTGAATATCCCGTGCCTTTTCCGCATTTCCATTTGCTAATCCATAAATGAATTGCTTGTCATCCATTTAGTGAAATTATTCATGATCTATCATTGTCAGCTGATCTCCAAAGCAGGTGTTCATGATATGCAAAGTGGCTTCATTTTTTTTTTCGAAAGCGAAGCTAGATATAGAGAAAACACAAGCGACGAAAAAGTTGATAGATGGAAAAAAAGATAGGTGTCTAGATTGATCCTAGAGGCACTCCGAAATTCTCTGTTTGGGCATCTGATTTTAATGAATCAACTACTACCAATTGACATCTTTCCGATAAATAGTTACGAATAAGCGCACAAGTTTCCTGAGAGAAACCATAATATAGAAGTTCATCACATAAAACCTTACGATCAATAGTAGAATCAGGTAAGCTAGTTGGCCTTCATCAATTGAAGTGAGAATTTCATCGGTTATATTTAGTAAAGCTGTAGTGATGCTGTATAATTTTCAGAAACCTGATTGAACCGAAGTTCTAATATTATTTTTTTCCCACAAAATGCAATATTGGATCTTTTAAGATCAGCTCAAACACCTTAGAGAGAATCAGGAGTATGCTTATTGGTCTGAGGTGACCGAATTCTGTGGGATTACCGCGCTTTGGTATAGAAATCTGCTTTCAAAAATGACTGTACAAATTGATCACTCATACGTTTCTGAATTTGTATTTTTATTTCGATCAGGATACAAAATTTTCATTTTTATTAGTTCGCAGTACTTGACATACCAGTGAATTATGTTCAATATACAATTTTCATATTAAATTCTGAATAGTTCCTGAGAAAATGTTTATGTGAATAAAATGAGCTTTTTAACGCTACTGATTCAGGTGAATGTCGAAGGAATGTTGAAGGGTTCAGGAAATGAAGAACAATACTTATATAAAGTGGCTTTATTTGCAATCTTTGAATAAATAAGAGATAATAAATATAAATGCTCAATACAAATTATACACCGAAAGGAAATGTATAAAATTGAAACAAGATAAAAATACTTGAAATTCAAGTGAAAAGTATAGTACAAAACAGTTGTAACTGCAAAACCCTAAACATAGAACTATACATCGAACTTAACAGACCTAGTAATAAATTAAAAAATATACATACATTTAAATCTCATTAGAAACAGAAATCTTAATCGGTATTTCCTCACACATTGGGAATATAACATATTCACAAACAGAGGTTAGATCACCATTTTTAAAACAAAACGGATGCCTATAATTATCTCTAAAAAACATAAATTACCAACTGATTAGTAATCATAAATTAATAAATGAAGCATATGGAATGAAAACGAGTCAGGTTAGAAAATATACCTATTTTCCCTTACAATTTTAATTAATTAATAACAGCTAGGTATGGAAGCAAAAGTTCATTCACACCAACAAATTTATTTCCGAAATTTCAAAATCAAAATGTCTTCTCTAATCTGCCTATTTGGAGAAATTCGTCAGAAAATTATGGGAAGAATAATATGATCTGTGTCTTTCTTTATGTGTTATTAGAGGAAAGTAATCGAAACAGCATACACTTCTCTAATTTTTTTTTAACAATATTTACGTTTCTTGTTGTTTTTGTACAAAGCTTGGCACACCTTCAAAACATCTTCCCTGAAAAATGTTTTATTGATATTTCAACGGATTAGTTCTAATGATTGATTAGATACTTCAATACTTCATTTACATAATTAATGATTTGTTTCAAGTTTAACATCAATGTAATCAGGTTTGTCGAAATCAAAATGTCCTTCATTTTATTTCCTCACATATCGTTCTTCTTCTTTATAAGTAGTTATATTATGCGAAGATAGGTATTGTTCACAACTTTGAATGCTTTGGACAAATACGTTTTTTCTGTATTTGACTGTGTTCACATAACTGGAAATGCTTGAATATATTGAAATAGATTCAAATAAAACCTTCTTCTGCATTTCTATTCAATTTGGAAACTAAAAAGCGTGACGTTCTCCGAATGGAAATCATACCACTGATAGTCGTGCCGTTCTAATAGAGAAATTCTGAATTTTCTTTATTTTTTAAAATAATAATTTCGAACTGTACATTTGGTGAAAGTGCGACTAGAAGTAGGCCGCAAACTGAATGCATTCACGTTTGGAATCAGAGCCGTGCGTACTACTTTACAATGGGAAATAATTATCGATGGAAAAGAGAAGGCTTCGGTGAATGTACTTTCTACAGTTTTTCAAGCAAGACCAAATATCACACAATAATTAGAAATTGGAATAGATCGGTGAGTGCGTACGTGAATTGTTTTTGTTATTTTAACATTATTAATACAATTTACGTTCCATTACAATGGTCGTTATTTCATCCATTATAACTGATCAACTCAATAAAAACGATCATTTTGTTCACGAATCCAGAAAATGCAGATATCTAAACATCCAAACAAATGCCTTTCGACTTTATTTTGAGCTGGAAAGTGGCATTGAATAAAAAATTCATGAATTTCATCAGTTCGGACTTCCATTGTCTAATATTGTATAAAATGATTTCAAATCCCTGAAATTAACAATACAATTGAAAATTAAAAGAATAGCTGAAAATGGCAAATATATTAAGCAAAAAACCTGAAAAGAATTCACAGTGAAATAAAATACCAGTCATCACCCGAAGACGATTGTAGACACTAACAATCGAAACGTCGTGACGTAACGTGGTTTGAATTCACTTAACTTTTTTATTATATTAATTTATTTTCATTTTATTCATTCAATTTTTTTTTCTCTCGTATTTTATTTCACTGTGGATTCTTTTCAGGTTTTTTTTGCTTAATATATTTGCCATTTTTAGCTATTTTTTTAATTTTCAATTGTATTGTTTATTTCAGGGATTTCGAATCATTTTATATAATATTAGACAATGAAAGTCCGAACTGATGAAATTCACCACGAAACATTGTCATTCACCTTCAAACAACAACCATCTTGTTGAAACAACATCTGTCAAATTACTTCTCATTTATTCAGTTTGTTTTGCCAAATCACCATAGGCGGATAAAGCAATCAAAAACACGTTCAAATGATAAAATTGTTCTAATAAAATGGGTGTTCTGTTCGGGCAACGTCCGCGCGCTTCGCCCATTTTACGATCGCTATAATCGTCCTACCAAGAGCCTAGTGGTCCACTGAGTCCACTCGTTAAGTAAACGATCGACCAACACCCATACGTCGACAAAACATTGCCGCTGTCTGTGAGAGTGTGCGGGAGAATCCAAAGTAATCGATTTCACGTCGCTCACAAAAACTAAGCCTTTGTGTCGTGACTTGGCCTGCACCCGTACAAAATTCGTCTAATCCAGGAACTGAAGGTGAACGACCATAGTCAACGACGTGTGTTCTTGACCCATGAGAGGTGACCTCTACCGACTCTGAGAAATGTAATTTGACCTAGCAGACCAGAACATCTAGAAGGTTACAACGTAATATGTCTAGAGGGGTCCAATGACTTATGGACCCCACTGGACATAAAACCAAATCACTTTCAAGAATGGACCCCTCTAGACATATTACCTCGTAACCTTCTAGATGTTCTGGTCTGCCAGGTCAAATTACATTTCTGAGTCGGTAGGAGGCTATGAGAGATTATTTCTCATGAGTCGTAAGGGGTTGTGAGGGAACTGCGGTCACTTAAATCTTCGAAAAGTAGAAGAGAATCCTCAAAATGGATGTTCAATTTCAATAATATTGTCGAATTTGGGATGATACCAATCCACATAAGGTCCAAGGTCCATTGCATCTCAAAAAAGTCACTGTTTGGTTTAGATTTCGGGCTGGCGGCTTCATCGGTGTATATTTCATTGAGGACGACTTTGACCAGGCCATCACTGTCAACGTCGAGCACTTTAGGTCGATGATAAACGACTTCTTTTGGCAAGAGCTGGACACCAGCGACATATGGTTTCAACAGGACGGCGCTACGTGCCACATAGCTCATGCCACATTGGATATTCTGCACAAGCGATTTGATGTCATAGTCATCTCACGTGGAGGTGATGTGAACTGGCCGTCGAGATCGTGCGATTTGACCCCTTAATTTTTTTTGTGGGATTTTCTCAAGTCGCAGGTGAATGCGAATGAGCCCCAAACCACAGCGGTCCTCAAAGCCAACATAACCTATGACATTGGTCAAATTTAGCTCAATTTATACGTCAAAGTCATAGAAAATTGGACGTTCCTGATGCGCTACAGCCAAAGAAGCCTTGGCGGACATTTGAAAGATGTTATTTCATACACGAAATGACAAGAATAGGTCTTCCGAAGGAATAAAAAATGTTGATGATATCTCATACACACTTTGTTTCATTAAGGAAAGGAAGCGTTAAATTGAAGACTCTACATAATTAATTCCGTATATTTCATTTCGTATAATTCAATGTTTATATGAAGAATGTTTCGAAAGAGCAATTCGTTCTAGTTTGTGTCTGGAAGTTACTTCTCTGCATGAAAATTGCATCTCTATAAATAATTCATTTTGAAATTGTTCACTTCATTTGGAATATTCCCTTTTGTTTTTGTATAGAGATGGAGAAGTCAAAATATTTCCCTCCAAAGAATCATAATTCGTATCATTATAATCATTACTCATCTACCTTACAGCAAAATCGAATGCAAAAGACGTATTTGACGTCATTTTGGAAAAGTTTCAAATGTAAATCAAACAATTATGTCATGGTGGTTATCTGATTTGCATTGAAATGCCGACTGTCGGGATATTAGCCACTGCCCTGAAATACTTTGAGGCAAGCCATTTCCATTCCTAGAAGTTTACCCGAAATCGATACATCGTTTCCACAGTAACCAAACAAATCAAACTTGAAATATCGTTTTCAATATTTGTGTACTCGAAGTGAAACATGGCGAAAGGCAAGGCAAAGAAGGGAAAAAAGAAGAAAACGGTGGAAGTAGATCCCAACGCTCTGACGGAAGTGGACAAAACCTTCTACGAATTGACTATCACAGATCTGAATAGAAAATTGGCACGATTGAGGTCTTTGACGCAGGAGCTGGAACAGAAAAATGAGGAAATTACCGCCGAGAAGGAAAAGCTGGATGAGGACAGAGCGGATATTATTGTTTATCTGAAGAGAATGCTGCAGGAAAAAACAGACGAGATTGCTGAGCTTGAGGAAAGAATCACCGCGCTGCAGGAGACCAGGCAAACTGAGACTGAGAAATCTGAAGAGAAAATTAGCGAAATGGAAACGGAATACAACCAGATGCATGAGCAATTGACTTCGGAGAATAAGTTGTTAGAAGGTGAGAATGAAATGAAAAAAATTTTTTTCTTCATTAAATTATGGAAATATTGATCGAAAGTCAGTTTTGGTGGAGAACAGTCAGTTTTTTGTTGACCATCTATGAGTATTTTCACTTTCCAAAATTTTCATATCTGCCAGATTGTGGGAAGAATGATGAAAAAAGTTTGGGGGATTTTTTTAATACAAAGTGGAAATAACAATAAAGATGAATGTCAAGAATGAAGTATAGTAATTGATTTCACTCAATCTTTCGGAGAAGTTTCTGAATACTTCGGAAAACCAAATAGTCCATCAATTTTTCCATTACAAATTATTTTTTCACCAAAAATTATAGGAAGACAAGAAATCTACGAGCAGAAAAAGGCAAATTTAGTTAATTTCCTGCAGTACCCATACTTTACTTTATATAAGTGGATATTTTGTTTCTCAAGCTCGTATTAGTTTTGGAAGAAAATCAGTTAATGTGTTTTCGTCAACTGATTACTGATCTGAAGTCAAAATTTGGCACTCCTATTGCCTTCCATCTTTTCCGACAAACTACAAATTTTTATAAATGCAATTGTTCATGAAAGTAAATGTCACTTTCATAAGGCAATATTTTGTTGGAACAATGGAAAAAAATCTGACCTGTAATCAAATATAACATGTTATATTCGATAAGTGCAAATGAAAATTGAAAAACATGTCATTTGTTGCAAGTTAATTGAGAATAATATGCAACAAATAAGAAATAAATCTGGTGAAGCGGCAATAACACTCAGAATATGATAGCTAAAGAGGTTATTTTGATGGAACAGAAGTATTTTTTGAATTGAAAGGGGTATATTCTCAGGAAATAATAATTTTTGGAAAAGGAGTGTTTTGTTCTGTGAAAACATTTGAAATAGGTGACTGAAGGTTCCCAGTATGAAAACATAAAAAGTTATCATTATTATCACAAGTGAGTTTCTGAAATATCCGACTTTTCATCAGTTTCAATTTTCAAGAGACAATATCTCCGAAAATAGAGTGGCAAATTCGTGTTCAGCGAACAAACATGCCTAAATTTCAATTGAAAGCGCGAGTCGAAAAACCAAGCATTTTCCTCTTTTGTGAAACACTCTTTGCAAGAGAAATGTTCAAGCATTCTGTAAATTTGACATCTCTCCAATACAGTTTATTCCTTGTCCCATTCCGAACATAAGCGACGTTGCCAGGATACGAAAATAACTCATGCTTTTCAAAACTATTAGTTAATATTTAATTTTTGGTACGGAAAATCTTTGCGAAAACATTTTCTTGCTTTCACTCATGTGTTATTTTTTGTTTCTCCGTTCGTTCATCAGATTTGAAAACTGTTCCTTTTCATATATTCAAGGGCGAAGTTATTCGTTCCGTAGGAACTAGTAAAAAATTGCCCTTTTGATGAATTCGCATGGCATCAGTCCGAATACCTGGAGTGGAGTATCCTGACAATATTCAAAAAGATCAACAAGAAACTTCAAATCCGCTTTAATACATGTGAAGTGGTTATTAAGACCCATAATTTATATTTGCGCATACCGGCAACATCGCCTCATTTTCCCTTTAACATAATTCAACATGAGATACATTTACCTTCAGTAATTAATTTTACCGGTGAAAAATACAAATGCACCACCGCCAATATACTTTTCGAATGATTTTGTGAACAGATGAGCTTTTTTATTGAATTATTTTAGTACTTCCTGGAAATTAATGAAAGTCTCAATGCTCTCTGAAAATGTTTTCATGAGCTTTAGTCTTTTCTTATCAAAAAAATTATTTTTTCTTGATAATGAATCTTGAATTTATCATTTCATTTCAAGGAAAACTGAACGCCCTGGAAGAATTCCGTTCTCAGCGCGATGATCTGATGAAAAAATTCGAAACACAAGAAACTCTACTGGAAACCCAAGAAAAACGTCACAAACGCGAACTCTACGAAATCGAAAGAAAATTCATAATAAGCAAAGATCAACTGAAAAAGGAAATGGAAGCGAGACTTCTGCAGCTCTCAACTGATTTTCACGACGCCACTGAACTCAGGATAGCGGCAACAACGCACAGAGTAATCAGAGAGAACATTACCGTTAATAATGAGTTAGACGTTTTGTTAGCAAACCAACAACGCCTCTATAACGAAAATACTAGCATCAAGAAGAGAGACACAAATTTGCGGCAGCAGTGCGAGCTTCTTGAAGAAGAAAAGAAAAAGGCACTGGGTAAAGTGAGGGTACAATTAAGGATAATAAGCCGGCTCACAGATGATCATAAGTTCATGAAGGACCAGGTGGAAAAATTGAAGAAGTATGAGGTGGAAGTGCTAAACAGCAGGGCGGAGAATAAAAAACTCCACGAAATCATCCTGCAGCTAGAATACAAGGCAAAAATTCTGGAGCAGAATCTCCATCACGTCAGGTGCGATAGAACATCCGTGGAAACCGATTTCCTATATCTCAAAGAAGAAAACGATAGACTGAGTGAAGTTTTGATGGAAGCCGAGAGCTGCATAAAGGAGGCTCTCACTGTAAGGACCGAAAGCGACCAATCTCTCAAAGCTTCGAAACGGGAGAACCTGCTCAACTCTCTCTTTACTCTTCTCAATAAGGCGAAGAAGCAGAAGATAAGGCGGCCGTCTCTAGAAACTGTGGACTTAGTCAAAGCAACTTATATGCGAGGAGATCTTGGCTTCGTACCCAAACCTGTGGAGCTCAGATCCACCGTTCCTACCAAGAGACACATCGATTCTCAGACAGGAGCCAGTTTCGAAGAATATCTTGCCACGGGTAAAATAGCCTCCTTCAAAAACCTCTATCATGAAAATGGCGAAGAAGAAGTGGAAGAAGAAACCGAACACGGCATCGAAGAAGAGGTTGTTGAGGAAGAAAAAGAAAGTGTATTGTTCTTCGACGAAACTGAAGTGGCCGACGAAGAGACTGACAGTGGAGAGTTCGATATTTTCCAGCAGCATGAAGAATCGGAGGCATCGAGTTCCTCGGGAACAGTGAGCGCGTCATCGACGAAGGATAACACGGTGTCGGAAAGGTCATTGAAGGATAATACGAAAAAGTCTCTCATCTCAGCCGCACTGTCGAAAGAGTTTTCTAGAAAGTCCATATCGAAACAGAAGGAAGTTGAAGATAGCTCAGACGAAAAATCTGAAGCAAGCTAGAAAGGAAAATAAATTATCATGTCATACTGTTGTTTCATTTCTAGAGACTAGTTGATGGTTTCATGCGAGAGATTTTCAAATTCACTTTGTATGGCTCTGAAGCAACTAAAACAGTTTCTAACTAGTTTTCAACCGATATTAACTAGAAGACGTATACACACACACACACACGTGTCAATACACAAATTTACCCATATATTGTTATAACACCATGCCTCAATCTGTTGAGCAAGGTTAGGTTAGGTAAGGTCAAGAGTGAGTGGGTCTATTCGACCCTCCACCGCAGCCTGCAAGGGTTTATTGTGGCTCATACCTTTTCAAACTCGACCAAATATACCCAGATTCTTGACGAAGCCGTTTAGTTTGCATGCTGAGTGATCTTTTTTAGTTCAGATGGTGAGAGTGTGGTTCTACCAAACTCTAAAAACCTGATCCGTCACCTGTGAAGACATCGTAGTTCATCGTAGTTCGTAGTTCATCCCCCCCTTGGTTTAAAGCTTCGAAGGGTGAATGAACGACTTGGAGTGAGCTAATCCTGGAAGATTTTACCAGAAGTCTTTGGAATTCCTTGCCATCCAAGTGTTCAATGTTTGTTTGGCAAAGCTTAAAGCGATGCCAATGACAAATCTGGTCCAATGGAGCTACTTGCAGCACTCTCCTTCGCAAAGGAGTCAGCAACCTCCTTGCCTTCCAGGCCAATGTGGCCAGGAATTCAGACCAGAAACAATTTGTGAAGTCTTTCTATTAAGAAGAGTCTTT
>WOGR01010307.1:0-10971 GCA_015342045.1 Leptinotarsa lineolata
CTTTGTTTGTCTCATACAGGTAACAGATTCATTGTCCTTTATTAGCTATAACCGATGTTGCCAAATGGTGAAATAGAAACGAATCCCTTTAAATGTTAAATGCATTATTTCATTCCTCTTTTTAAGTATTTAAATATTTTTTTAGGAAAAAGGTTGAAATGATAAGTATAAAATGCGTTGTTTTAGAGCTCTTTTATGAAAACTACTTGATTTTCGTCAGGAGGAACATTCCCCATTGTATTTATGGCTCAGTATTTTGCATATAGTGGCTACCACATAAGAGGTAGATATATGCTATCGCGACTTTTATTTTGAAATATTTAAGATAAACAATCTTATAGTACATTATCTTCATGTAACTCCAACGGTATAGGCAGCGCACGCTAAGATAGCTCTCAGGGAGCAAGAATTTTTTTGACTCATTTAATACTTATCCTTATATTATGACCAAAAATTACACAAAACCTTTGTGAATTGTAGTCTGTATGTTATTCTGATGTATAAGTTGTATTTATGTGAAGTTTCATCTGAATCCGTTCATACATACATACATCCATCCTCAGAAACTTTCACATTTATATTGGTATAGATTACGGCGTTTAATGGAATGATTTAGTGTTTTGGTATTGAAATATCTATACCTAGTGCAGGGGAAGTTGATATTGTTCATCCTATTACAATAAGTACTCAACTTGTTATTTTTGCGTACTGTATTGTCGTGCCAAGAAGAAGAATACTGAATAATCATAGGATAGACAATACCACTTGCACTTGCACTAGATATGGAAAACCAAAATACCAAATCATTTTAATGAACATGGTAAAATTCGGTCAAAAATCAATTTCAATTCACAGAATTGAAAACATATGGAGAAGTAGAATTATCCGTCCTAAAAATATACCCCTTTCAATTCAAAATTATATACTAATTTCACGTCTCCTTCTCAATACTATACCGGGTGATTCTCTAAGGTGGCTCACCCCTATAACTTTTTTATTATTGGAGATGGAAAAACGAAATTTGGGGGTTGTGTATTATAGTTCAATACACATTTTTGACATATTTACTTGCTTTGGCGTACTTCCTGTCTGACCGGAAATGACCCCAACATTCGATTTTTGAATAGGACATCCTAAATATTTTTACTTATTTCAATTGAGAATGACATTCTAAATCCAAAAATGCTTCACCTGTCAATATTTGAAAGATAAAATCATATTTATTCCAATTTCTATTTTTTGATCTAGAATGTCATGGATCATGTAAATCGCTTCATTCTTGATCAAGTAACATGGAAAAACTACGACTGTGAGGCTTATGACATGAAGAATTATTTCACAGTCGCAAATATGAATTATTCCAGTTAACTTGATTTTTTCAAACGGAAAGGAGGTGACTCGTCAGCTTTTTGTGAAAGATTGTTTTCTTACGAATAATTTGATGCTACACACTTTCACTTCATTTTCTCTTTTTTTCTGAATGATTGCAAGAAACGATCAATCTAATACCAAATAATACGTATTCGGTATACTTACACACTAGTCCTATACTTATGCACTAGTCCTGTTATTTTAGTTATCTGTGACAAACAATTGAAGCTGTTGCTACAACTGCCTAAACAAATAGGCTGATGAATATGCTGTCACTTTTAAAAATTTATTTGTTGTGTAGTTCATAAATGGAAAATGCAAATTATACTAGAAACGAGAAAATTGACATGTGGCTAATTTACGGAGAAACAAAAAAGAATGCAACTGATGCAGCTCGAATTTATGCTCAGAGGTTCCCTAATCGTCGCCTTCCCACTCGGCATTATTTTCCAAGACTGGAAAAAAAATGTGAAATGAACCAGAAGAAAATACCAATAACTCCATCGTCAGTAAAGAAAAAGAAGTAGACGTGTTGGGCTATGTTGAAGTTAATTATACGGCGTCAATTCGCCAAATTGTTTCTGAGTGTGATATAAGTTAGTCGTTCGTTTGGAGAATCCTTCACAAATTATAATTATCGATCATTCAAGTACCGACTATACCCACATGAGCCACCTTAGAGAATCACCCGGTATAGTAAACTATATTGGTATTGGTTCACCATCATTATTCATAATATTATTATGTTGACTCATTTCTAAACTCTCATAGGCATCTAGATGCCTGTTGTTGTTAACTTGTCTAACTAATCTTACTTTGGAAATATTTTCAAGGAACTAAGTATGAAGGTGGCATTTTAAACAAGTCATGAAGTACAGAGCGAATTCGGAAAGTTCTGAATTTTGCGAAATTGAATGTAAGGACTGCGATGCCAAATATTATGGACAGACTAAAAGATCTATTGAAATAAGATATAAGGATCACTTAGCACACCTGAAATATGGAAGAAAAAAAAATCAGCAGTCGCCCATCATATGTTGCAACAAAATCATTTCATAGACTTTAGTTCATTAGGATTAGTCAGACAAATTAACAACAGGCATCTAGATGCCTATGAGAGCTTAGAAATAAGTCAACATAATAATATCATGAATAAATATCGTGGACCAATACCTAATATTTTACTATGAAGCCTGTTGAAATACTATTTTTAGTTATCAGAATTACCTGCCTGGTAGATAAGGCAACATTGTGAAATTAAATTCAAGACTGTAAGAAAACGTACCTAGCAGAGGTATCTAAGTTATAAATAAGGCATAGAATTTTATGTAGAATTAGTTTAATCTTCCTCTTGAAGATTATCACTTGGTGATTCAAACCTGTGTCGAGTTGTTTAAAATAATGGTTTGGTATAGGGATAGAACTCGAGTAATATCAATTCGTTTCAGTCTAAATGATGGCCATTTCTCACACTGAATTTTCAAAATAATTTCATATGCCATAATCGAGAATGTACCGTAGTATATAGGTTACTGAAGCGCTATGGCCGTCGGTTAGCCGTATTTTGAGAAATAAGAGGACCATTATTCTTGGTGAGAGTAATGCTATTTGAGGTGTTTGGAATCGATGATCAATTCTGGATATGTATGAATTGGTTGAAATTTACTTTTTTCAAATGGAACGCCCGCGCCCTATATTTCAGCACACTTTTGAAGTTCCGAGATGAATATAACTCACTCTCATGTAATATTTCCCATATCGAAAATCTGATGAGATATTGCAGTTTTACTCGCAAAAATAAGACAAATACTCATGTCCACCATGAACTTTTCTGGAGCAAATAGATGTGATTTCAGATAAATCAATAGTGAATTAAAAAATATTCCAAATGTTTTCATACAATTCCACACTGATTATAAAAAGTTCATTCAATGTACTAGATGCCGATGAAATCAGTCATACTGTGAATAACAATTTGGTGAAAAAATTAATTAATGCATGAAAGTCAACATCACAAACTCCTTCAAACATATTTTGAAATGAAGTTTTTATATTTTGTGTATAAGACAACGTGATATCCTAGGTTTTTCGAAATTTTTTAATAATATTCATTTTTATTTTCACTATAGAAGGTTTACAAAACCGCGAAACGTCTTTCGCTATACAATAGCTTTCTCAAGCAGAATTTGATCAACTGCCTTCAGAATGAAACAATGTTATGTGAATCTTTCACAGTGAAAATCAAAATTGATTCTATCAGAGAGTTTTGATATAGATTTTTATCCAGTGTCGGCCAGTTCCAATGAATTTCAGAATTTTCGGTCGTTCATGAAATATTTGAAATACATATTTTCCTAATTTATTATTCATTGAGCTGAACTCATGTCTACTATTAAAATCATGTCTGCAAATCAATTGCTCTAGCAAACTTCCTGAATATATTTGAAATCAAGATTTCTCAGCCCGTAGTTTCATGTTAAATATTTTCCAAAGAAGAAATGAAATATCCCGTCAACGATTGATTTTCAACAGAGAAAATATTACACGAAAATGTGTCAAAGTGTTGAAAGCATTTTCAAAACTTTTACGAAATATAGGTTTTCCAATTGATAAAATCAAGTTTTGACCCATTTATATGTCTTCAGAATTAGTTACCAATTTCGAACACATTATGTAATATTTTGGAAATGCTAGGTCTACAAGATAATGGAATGAGGTATTTTGATATAACATTAATATGGGTTTTGGCGTTTCACTTCCCCAAAAAAAGGAATGAATCAATCAGTCATAAAAAATCAACTTTGTACATTATTTATACGTATGTAGAATTATTCGTAGGTTCCGAACACCCCAGATAACATTTTCGAAATGTTAGGATTGAAAGATGATGAAATGATGTATTTTGATGACTCATATTCTATTCAGCTAGTTGATTTCATGGAGAAATTACTTGATAGCCAAATTCCTAGTTATCTTGAAAAAACAAAGAATATTTCAAGAATAGTTGGTTCAAGGTATAGGATTATTACATAAATTCATACTGGATTATTAGATGTATCCAAAAATGTGAAAATATATAGAGGGTTCTATTTAAAATAAAGAAGTTTTTACCGACTTTTAGGGGTGATAGCGCAGTGGGTAAATGCTCATCTGAAATTGAAAGATCCCAGGTATGACACTCTCTCGAAGCAAGACTTTTTACATAAAATCGAGAGTTTAGACAAGCTTGGTAAATATAGAAAAAGGTTTGAGAATTCCTGTTCTCTCTCTCTTTAGATTGTACGGCACTAACGGAAGAGAGAGAGAGAGAGATCAGAAATTCTCAAATTTCTTCCTATATTTGACAAGCTGTAATTCTTGATATCGGACTGAGGATGTTTTTCGATGATTCACTGGTGCGTACAAATTAACAGTGCTGCTTCCACGTTAGTGTATGCGGCTAGTTACACACAAGGCTAATGACCATAGTAGTCGATGCCACAATGAAAACCATCTTTGTTGTCTCCGTGTATAAAAACTTCAAAAACAATCATATGGGAAATATATACGAGTATACTGATATATTTTGTAAGTAATTACGAAACCATCGAGTAACCCTGCATATTTGAAATTCTATAGGTTATGAATACCTGCAAGTTAATCAAAAGTCAGCAAAAAATGCAAGTTCTCGTTTTAGTACTGTATAAGCATAATTATTTTTGGTGTGATTGGCTCACCCTGTATGAAAAGTATTCATAGCGAAATATTTTAGCCTCAAAATTGTACATGACTAGGTGTTAACGTCATGGAACAATTTCTCTGTGGGGAAACTGTAGAATTATTGAGTGTTTGCAAAAACCTATTATGATTTATTTTTGAATAACCCTATAATACTAAATATTTTTAGGTAAACCGCTCCTTGTGCATCTAACCAAATCTAATATTAAGCTCATAAACGCAACATAAAATCAATTCAGCTTTTCATTTCGAAGAAAAAACGCCTCGTTTTTTGAAAAGTAGTCATAGTATCGGATGTAGAATTCATACCTCTCAAAATGTTATAAAAATCATCATTTAGTGTGAAAATAGCGGCATTTCACCGGGAAAATTTTCAGAATAAAGGTTATTCATGATTTCTGTAGGTTTCTCAAAATAGGATACTTTGCGTTAAACAAAATTTTAGAAATTAGAGCCAGATAAATTTTTGTGGTATAACTTTTCCCAAAAATCAATCAATAAATAGAGGATTCTGAATCAATACTGAAATAAATAATTTTCTCTAGTGTGTGTAGTGCAATATTTACTCGTCGAATAACTATATCGAGAAGAACAGTTCTGTAAATGCTTTCCTGACGTCACAGTGGGAAAAGTGAAAATTTACAAAAAATACCGCCATACATTTGTAAATATAAACGTTTTGAATCATACGTATCCCATAATTCATTACTGGAGCATATAGTAAACGACTGTATGCAACAGACATCCAATCTAAGTCTCAATTTGAAAAAATAGGTCCGAAAAACTGGTCAATTTCCAAATTTGACACCGTGTATCTAGAAAACTAGAAAACTAGTACATTGGTTCTTCCACCAAAGAAACTAACAGAACTTCAAGATTTCGTTAAAAATGAAATATTAATCTCTTCTCCCAAGGAACACCCTTACAAATATATGAGGTCGTTGTGAGAATCGACGAATTATATTCTTTCAATTGAAACATAGTGTTCAGAAAAAACAGGCGACAAAAACAAGCGTTTTATTTCTAAGCTTTGGATAATCAGCCCGAATCAACGTCTACAACCTAGAATGGTCACCCGAACTAAATTTTCCACATTACATCTGCCTTACCAGCTGGAGAGCTTTCTGATAGTGATCTCGTTTGATTTTCCATAATTTCTCGCAACCGTTTTTGATATTCTGCTGACCCAAAAAAGTTGCACAGTGTTTGACTTTCATTTGCTCTCATGATCTGTTTCAGTTTTTCTGGATGAATTGTATAATGTGAAACGCCTCTCTTCAATACTTTATCCACCCACTGTCCCATTGGAACTGGAGAAAAACTGGGTAATGATTTTTTCTTTTTGAGAAGACTTCCCTGCGAAGAACTTTGTATATGTTTCTGTACTGACTTTATGGCATGGAGAGAAACCTAAAAAAAAGTTACGGAATTTTTTCATAGCGAACGAATAACCCTGCTGTGAAACTTACTGATGAATATGTATTCGAAAAGGTTTTTGCTAATTTATACATCACAGAGAATTTTGAAAATATTCGAAAATTTTGACGGATTGACAGGAATTTCAAACCATTTTTGTTTAAAGTGAAATCATGACATTCGATCAAGGAAGATGTGGATAATTCACATACGATTCTTTCACGTCAAAATTGTCAGTCTTCAGTCCAGTTTTTCCCGTTTCATGTGACCAAATTTTTGTAATGAATTCCATACTGAGAAATGCAAGTCTACTGAAAACAACAGTAAGTCGAGTTTGATCGGTTTAGAAATTCAATATAGTTGATTATTATTTCCATTTCAGTTGGCTCAGAAACACCCATCTTCGCTGAACATACTGGAGTACTCGTTAATCTTCACAAAATTCCCTAAAAATGCAATTCGACCTCTTCTGGCCGAACACCTAAATTATTCCATGTCATCATCTGAACAATATGTTTCCAAAATCAATAAACATTACACTTGGTTGGAATTTCCAAAAACTAAATCTTTCTCCAGTTCGCTAATGAAAATTTCATATCGACCAAATCAAAAATTCCGAAGATTCTTTTGTCAAAACACCTCAAAGAAAAGTGAACGCGACATTAGACGAAGACAAGCAGATAAGAAAGACCACTCCACAAGAGATAATATATGTACAGAAGATTGTATCACTCTTACGGAAGAAAAGTGCAAAAAAAAACATGTACAGAAAAGGGGAGATGTCAAGTTTACTGTAAATCTGAATAATATAATCAACGATTTCAATAAGAAAAAAAATATAGAAAAACGACATGAAGCGAATAAAATCAATAATTTCATATTCAAGCCTGTAGAATGCAAGAGTTGCGCCCAAAAAAGAAGAAGTAGTTCAAAAAAATCCAAACAAGTCAACCATCAGAAACGAACTAGCTCTTCATATTCCGTAATTAAAAAAAAGTATCCCAGATATGAGAAGAAAGAAGAGAAATTCCAAACACAGTCGTACGATGAAACAGCGACATATAATCCACGGTTAGAGTTACTTGCGTTTCTTAATAATAACAAAAAGGAAAAGGGTGCATTGTTGGTGAAAGGCAAAGGAAGCGTAACCAATATCAGAAGTAAGAGTACTGTTCCTTTATTTCTACTTGTGAAATGCCATTCCTCCAAATCCAAAACATTAAGTAATTATACTAGGAATGTCAAATATAAAGTTGGTACTAACGAAGCCTTTATTAAAGTTTACACTGATGCTAAGAAAACAAGTAAAAGTTCGCTTCCTTCTGAGGATACATATGGAATTGCTAATGGTTTTAAAGAAACGAATAAACAAATCACAAATTATGAAAGTGTTTCCAGCAAAAGAGGCAAGTTAAATAATAAGAAATTGCAGTTGTCTCAGGGTCCGACTGATATAAACAAGCCTGTACTAGCCAAAGCCATTTATGAAATACTAAAGCCCCTCATCGAACAGGAATATCTGCAATACAAAGAGGTCAAAGAAGGTAAATTTTTCAATTTTTTATTTTTTTATCTAGTTGAAAAAAGTTTATTTTTCAGCAATAGAACGTTTGGAGAGGAATTTACAATATCATTTTAACAAAAATCGAAATAATGAAAGTGATATCCAGATTTATAGATCATTATCAAATATTAACCATTTGAGAACCGGTCAAAGTGAACTGAACCTATCAGAGAAGACAAATAAAGAAATCAATGATCCAAAAATCAATCTAGAAATCATAGACCCCCTCGAAAACAATCAAAAGAAAGGAGATCCTAGTACGAATTGTACCATTTCAGTTCCGTGTGTTAAAAAAGAAAAGATTTTCGATCCTAATGAATACGAAATCACAATAATTGCTAAAGATTGCATTGACAAACTGAGGAAAAATGATGAAAGTGGTGGAAATAACGATTGTCAAGACAAAAAAAAGAATCCATGCAAGAAGGAAACAAAGAAAGACGTATGTATGCAGGAAAAAAAAGATAACGAATGTAAGAAAACACAAGAAGAGAAAAAAAAGAAAGATCATTGTAGACAAATGAAAATTGAAAAAAATATATGTAACGACTCAAAAGAAAAAGAGAATTGTAACAAAATGAAAGAAGATTCTTGCAATGCCAAAGAGAAATATGATGTTTGTAAAAAAAAGGATTCTTGCTCGAAAAAACAACCTAATCCTTGTGAGAAGGAAGATATTTGCAAAAAAAGCAATTCAGCAGGTAACTGTTTCAAGCAAAGATCATCAAGTCATAAAAATTCGGAAATCGATTTGAGTGACCACTCCTGTATGAAAGCAAAGAAAAAATTTGATGACTTTGGCGAAACATCAGCAACCTGTTGTGACAACGATAAAAAAATAACCCAGAAAGAGGAATCCTGCAAAAAGCATGATCAGGGCTGTAAACATGACAAAGAAGATCCTTGTAAGAACTTCAAACCGAAAAAAAAACCTACAAAAGAAGAAATATGTGATAAATCGAAGCAAAATGCTGATGATTCCTGTAAAAAGTTCAACGAAAATAAAAAAAATCAAAAGTGTGAACAGAAGATTCCACGGGAGGATTGTATGAAACCGAGTGAGGTGACTTGTAAGGAAGGTAATTCCATGAAACCGAGGCCATGCTGTGAGCAAGTCAGCGTTTGTGAAGAGCCCAAACTACCTATGATAAAACCTAAATGTAGTGATGAAAACCCTAAGAAAGATAACTCTAAGAAAGCTACGGAAAAGAAACCAGATCACTGTAAGCAAGTACCTATGCCAGCAGATTGTCCAATGAAAATAGATGCAGAAGAGAAACGTCAGCACGGTGAACGAAAAATATATTAAGATGAAAGTAATAATCAATTCATTCGCTCTTTTATGTTTCAGGTGATTCGGTTACCTGTACACAAAAATCGTGTACTCAGAAAAGTATGGAACCTACTGAGCCTCCAAACTGTTGTAAGCCTAGATCTAAAAGAGAAGACAGGAAATGTACGAAAACTTTTGAAGGCCAACAAATTATAGAGGAGAAGAAAGGTAAGTTTGAGTTTTGTCAATTGTTTATTCATTTGTAACGTCACGTTGATAATATTCGTAAATTGAGGTTTCGTCTACTCCAGTGGTAGACATTATCAAAGGCGATGTGATGAAGGTCGCAGTGTCCGAGTTGGTTCGCGTTCCGAACGCCGTAACTACGATGCTAATATTTGACTCTGGTTTTGACGTATTTACTTGCTTTGCCGTGCTTCCGTTTTGACCGGAACTTTCGATTTTTGAATGGGACATCCTATATATTTTTACTAATTAGAATGACATTCTAAATCCAACAATATTTCACTTGTCAATATTTGACAAATAAAATCATTTCAATTCCAATTTACATTTTGTTATCTAGAATGCCATGGATCATGTGAATCGCTTCATTCTCGATCAAGTAACATGGGAAACCTACCACTGTGAAGCTTATGGTTTTACAGTGGTTTTGGGATTTATTTCACAGTCGCAAATATGAATTTTTCCAGTTAATTTGATTTTTTTAATGGAAAGGGGGTGGCTTGTCGGCATTTTGTGAAAGATCATTTTTGTACGAATAATTTGATGCCACAGGCTTTCTCTTTATTTTCTCTATTTTTCTGAATAATCCTTCATCACGGCAAAGGGGCAAAGTTCAACTTTTTCAATTGTTGCGCGGATCACATTGATTACCTCTGATGTTCTGGAATGCCACCCTTACTTTATGCCCTAGTTCTCCACGAGTAGTTGATGCTGTATTGTAAACCTGATTTTAATTTGTTCCCCAGTAAAAAAATCTAGCGGAGTAAGATCTGGTGATCTAGAATATGAAAAAGAAATTATACATTTATGTTAAAATATGACAACTCAAGAATGTACCTCACAGACCACTGGTATCAACTTGGTTAGCCAGTGGCAAATCTTCAATGAAATCATCAATTTGATTTCTAAGGAACTGTAGATATCTTTTCGCAGTCGAAAATTTCCTTCTTGCATCAGATGTAAAGTTATTTGAGACCAGTACCTTTTATTATACCTATTGAACTTACCCAAGTTGGTGAATCGGGTTTCGTCTGGATAATTTCAAATGGAAAACTTACATCTCTGTATTTAGTCAAAAACCAGTTGCAATGAGTCAATCTTTGGTTGTGATCGTTATCGTAAAGATGTTGGTGTAGTTAGTACTTGAATGATCGATAATTATATTTGTGAAGAATTCTCCAAACGGACGAATAACTTATATCACACTCAGAAACGATTAGGCAAATTGACGCCGTATTGTTCACTCCATCATAGGCCAACACGTCTACTTCTTTTTCTTCGATGACGATGGTTCATTTCGCATTTTTTTTCCAGTTTTGGAAAATAATGCCGAGTGGGATGGCGACGATTAGGGAACCTCTGAGCATAAATTCGATCTGCATCA